>JASAMY010001716.1:0-97872 GCA_030248085.1 Paralinhomoeus sp. GSCO2_6
ACAGTGCGTGCGTGCGTGACACAGTGCGTGCGTGCGTGACACGGTGTCGTCATGCACAGTGCTGTGGGGCAGGGTGCGGCGAACTGAGACTGGCCGCTTCAGGGCGAGCCATAGATCGGAGCTGCGTGTGGAACTAGAGATCGGCAGCGTGCGAGCGGACTTCACCACCGCCAGTGGTCTGGCGGCGCAGGCGGTCGCCCAAGCGATCCGAGCTGCGAACCACAATTTCGACGACGTCACCGTTGGTGCGAACCTCTTTCTCAAGAGTACCCAAAGTTTACATGCGAGAAACCGTGCATGCGGTCGCGTTCTTCATACATGTAGTAATGTCCGTGAGGTCGACCACACCGACACGCAACCAATATCTGACATGCACTTGCTGTATTTTGAACAGCTTGAGCAGAGAAACATGAAGTCGCTTTAATAAAACACCTGAATATTACATTGTAGCGGTCTCAATGCCAACAGTACCATTCAGACTTGATTCCTTCGGCACAGTGTACCCGTTCAGCCAGTTGCACAATGTATGTATGTACTTTCCTTTTGCCATCTTCCTCCGTTATTCCAGAGGCGGGCTCTCTACCTGCGCCTTCGTTCGTGCCTACGAGAGGCGATCAGCTCGCCTCCGACTTCCTGGCGTCAACGCTGGACCTCGGTGCCGACGCCAGGCCTTGCGACTGGTTCGCCAAGTTCACCTGCAAGAACTACCGTCATTCGTACCACGACCGCCAGGAGCCCAGCACCGCCTTGACCTTCTCGGAGGTCATGAAGGCCATGGGAAAGGACATCGACGACGCGCTCGTCGAGCTGCTGCTCAAAGTCGACGTGAGTGCGCGCGCGTGCTGTGCTGTGCCCGATCGATCGAACGGATTCGAATTTGAATTTGAATATCATTGGACGCAAGCCCAACTGGCACTCATCACGAGTACTGTACAGACATACTGTAGAAATCGTGGTAAAAAAAATTACACGAGCTGATAACACCTGCAAGACCTCACCGTATCGGCACGAGTGGTGCTGGGAAAACACTCAGCAGCAGCTCGTGAACGCACACCTCAACTCAAGGCCTACCGATTTGCATACAATGTAGCGATTTGATTGCGACAGGGGCGGGGGATGGATGGACGAGCAGTGTCGTAGCAGTAGCAACTGTCTTCAGCGCAAGGATCCTCAGAAGTTCAGGCGGTTGCTCAGGACGCAATTCGACATCTGCACAGCGCCAAAGCGAGTGCGGGACACGGAGAAGCGTCGTGACCACTTGCTCCAGCTCATCAAGTACATTGGCGGATTTCCAACACTCGAGACGGACTACACCACTCCGGAGAATTTCCTGCTTTCGATACGCTCGTTGCAAAGCTGCAGGTATGTATAGTAAGTTACTGTTGCGGTGTCCAGTGCACTGCTCAAAAATGGGTTCTATACCTGTATTAAGCGACAATATGCGCTGCACTGGAAGCACCTTCACTTGTGTCTCGCTCGCAACGCATATACACCCCAAGTAGAGCGTACTACATTAGGCACATGATGTCGTCCACGCACAGGGTCCTCTCCCATTCTATAGATTGTTGGTCGTCAACGTGTGTGTGTGTACACATTTCAGACCGAGGGTCGGCTCGAACCGTGGTCGGCTCTTTATGTATGCGCAAAGTGCATTGCATGGACCTGCAGACATCATCAGGCGCTGTAACGGGTGTCACGTTGCAGCTGGCGGGCGGCTCTGGTTTGGAGATCCCATCTACGCCACGGTCGCGAGCGATGGGACCATCCCTGCCGGGGGCGTCGACCGCATGTACCTACTGGTGCCGGCATTCTTCCCCGCGGCCGTGTATAAAAGGGGCAGTTACGTGGAGCTGGTGACGAGGCTCGCCGACCGACTGCGGCTGCCACTCGACAGAGCCACCGCCGAGAATGACGAGAGGGAGCTGATGTCAGTCAGCCTTGCGAACCTTGTAGCCGAGTGGGAACCAACACAACTGATCAGTTACAGTGCACCTGCACACGTGTTCAATGCCTGCATCGCATGTACCTACCTATATGTAGGTGTAGGTACATGTGTGCATACATACATGTGCTGCACTGCGGCTACGCACATACACATGTACGACTCTACAAATGTACACATCAAACTGCGTTGCACACTACGCCACGTAGTATTGTTGTGTGTACAGTACTTCCTTTCAGCAAGCTGCAGACAGGAGTCAGGGAGTTGTTCGAGAAACACAAAGCCTATGACTACCGTCCAGAAGCGGACATTCCATTGGAGCTGCAGGTGCAACTCTCTCCGAACCTCTACCGGAACGTAAGAGCGATGGCCGATTTGAGGTGGGCGTGGAGGCGAGAGAAATGACAATCTTCAATTAGCACACAAATTTCACGCCCATTGTGGTGCACCGTAGGGCCTAGTGGTAGAGAATGGGCCTCTTGTGCGCACTGCTCTGGGTTCGATTCTTGACGGAACCACTAGATCGAGGACTTCCCTTTCGATGGATTTTCTCGTGCCGTCGCTGCTCTAGACTACAGATGGCGCTCTTCCGAACGTCTTTGGCTAATGATGCGGCTCTAGACGGGATAGCGTGGAGATGGGTAATGCTATATGGGCCATTTACATAATTGATTGACGGCCTCCTAGCGTTGCCCCCAAATCAAACAACACCAACAACAGCAACAACAATAACGAATAACGAATAACGGGACGAATAACGAAACGTAAGCGAGTTACGTACATACCTAGGTATGTAGGCACCGTAAATCCTCGAATAGTGTACTGTCATTAAATGGTGCCCAGTGTTCAATAGTTCCCCGGGCGCTGCTGTATTGTCGCCAACCTGTATGCGTGGTCTAGCACTATGTATCTGTTGCTTTCAACTGTAACGTACACGCTCGCACGACTGTTTCAGACGCGAATATTCCGGTGTATTCGACTGGACGCTCTACGTCACTCGTCTGTCGGATCACGACGCTCTGTTCGATGGAAGAGCGGTGCTAGACGACCGCGTCAACGTGTACCTGCCCAGGTTCAGCAGGGCGCTGCAAAGCTCTTACGGTGAAACCCCTGCGAGGGCGCCGCAGAACCTCATGGCCGCCACCCTCGTCAAGAACTTTTACACCAGTCGGCCCAATTTGCCTAGGCCAGAGGACTACGGAATTGGAGTCGCGACCGACGAGGAAGATGATATCAGGTACAACTATATAGTGTAGAAAGCGTGAGCACGCACGCACGCACGCACGCACGCACGCACGCACGCACGCACGCACGCACGCACGCACGCACGCACGCACGCACGCACGCACGCACGCACGCACGCACGCACGCACGCGCGCACGGACGCACTTTTGACGCCAACAGAGAACACTGCGCACAGTTCAGCCAGCTATTGGCCAAGATGACAAAAGAAAGCTCTGCAATCATGCCTCAAGTCGCGCAAAGTTCGATCGCGGCACACGACAGACTGGAACCGATCTTGGCCGACTATGAAGCGTTGGACGGCGATGTAGTCTCCGAGAGGGTCATAAGGAAGGTGTGTCTGGAGATTGTAAGAGACGCAGCCTACGACATGAATGGACTGGCGCTGGCCCGACTCTACGCGGACTCTCTGCTCCCGCCGGCCGTCCAGACGGAGTATCAGGTGCGTCAGCTTGCGTCTTTCGCTGTTCTCTCGCGTGAACGCAGGCTTCTTCAGAGCGTGATCGTTCCCATGATCGCCGAGGTGAAGAGCGGCCTTCAAGAGCTCATAGACACCATCCCCTCTCTAACTCAGAGGGAAAGGTCCATGGTGAAGCGCAAGGTGGCCTCCGTCTTCTTCACCGTGGGCTACCCCGAGTACACCATGAACGACACCTACATGAATCACTTCTTTGATGGCCTGCACTTCGGACAGCGCGCAGAGTTGCCTCCTCAACAACAACGCCTTCCGGAGGTTTTTTCGCCAGAACAGCTCTGAAACGGGTAGGTACATGTAAATGCATTACAAATTCGGTATGTTTCATACAACACTGTACAACACTCCTACATAAGGCTTACGCGGCCTTCGGCCGCCACCTGTGGAATAAGGAATAAAGCAATTGATTCAACAGTTTCGTGAGCCAAATTGTCTGTCATTTAACGATGAAATGCCAAAGTGTTAAGTCAACGATACAAGGACTTGCTTCAGACGGGCTCCAAGATAGACCTCAGCGATGGCGCCAACCCGACGGTGACCTACGGTTACTACCGCAACAACAGGAACAAGCGTCCGCTTGTCAGCCACGTCTCCCCGGTAGCCATTCTTCCAAACGGACATGCCCACCGCTCTGTTGTACGGAGGGGATCAAGCTACAGATTAGCCGCCGAGATCGCGCACGGACTCGACGCCAGCGGAATCGCCTGGTGCGCTCAGCAAAGAGAACTCCGTGATTCAACTCCTCCTCACGCCCACGCCGCTCACGCATGATGAGCGCCGCACTGTGGCGGAAGTCACTGCTCTGCATCGTTGTAATTAGAGAAGGGGCTGGGGGCTTTGCGCCCCCCGCCACCCCAGACGCCAGCCCCCACCCGACGCCCACCCAACACCCCCCACCCCGCAGAATTTTCCCCAAAGGATTTTTCACCATGTTTAAAACGATAAAAGTGAGTAAATGTTAAAGCCTTTCGGAGCTTTTCGGTGTTGGGTTTGTGACCGTGAAGCGGCTAAATAACACTATTTTCAGGCCTCTTTTAACCTTTCTCAGAAATGTTTTCTAAAATGATCAACTGTCACCACTATTTGCTTCCCGGGACTGCCCGCCCGAAATCGGCCATTTCGTAGCTCCCCCCACTCTGCCAGACCCGGTTACAGGTATGGTGCTATGGACTAAGCGAAAGCGACTCTCTTCTTCCGATGCAGGCTTGGCAGCGGCAGGCGCGAGCGTCTCATATGGGCCATTCCCTGCAGCAGTTCGCAAAGGAGCGTCGCTGTGTGGGCCGCGAGTTGTGCGCACGCCTGCCCGCCTTCTGCGGCAACGGCGGCATCTACCCCATTGACCAGACCATCGCTTCCGTCGTTGGTTCGCTAGTCTCTTCACTACAGCCTTCCAGCATGAGAAGTTCTTCTGAGTAAACTGCACTCTAGGCATGAAAGGGGCGCTGAGGGCGTTCGAGACGTTCTCTCGGCCAAGGGTCATCAGCGGATGGCCGGACCGCTGGCGCACTTCACAGAACAGCAGCTGTTCTACCTTGGTTGGGCTCAGGTACATAGGTTCAATACAGTACCTAGGTATAATTATCTATACGTTCGTCGTTTACATGTACCGTGAAACCCCCAATCCCTCAAGGCGCCACTTTTCTACCTAGGTTGCATAACCCTCCACCCCTTGGCGACCATTGGATGGGGGAAATCATTGGAGGGGTGTACAATAGTTACTTCAACCGGAGCAACAAAGGCTAACCGACGCAGCAATGGTCACATAGGTACTTATGCAGAACTTGTGCTGGCTGCAATCAATCTGCAAATTGCCAGGCCACTGAGCTCTGCTCCCTCCAGCTCTGCAACTCGCATTGGGAGAATCCGACTCGGCGCACCTTTGCATGCATACTGTACATACAGTATATGTAGCTGGCTGAACAGTGCATTCTACCTATATTCAACTCTGGAGCCAGGCACGCATATTTTCAGCTGTTTTGCGCCGAAAGTTCAAAGAGAGAGTAGGCGGCTTTTACGTGGACGAGGTCTACCAACACAACCGAGACTTTGCCGCAGCCTTTAAGTGTCCCATTGGAAAGTCCAACATGGCGCCGCGGAACTACTGTCACGTCTGGGGAGACTAGACTCGGATGGCATTGTTAGGTTGTATCTGGCATCACTTGCAGTTGACAGAGTGCCTAGTGTTTCATTGCGTTGTCCATATGAACGAACACGAGCTGTGAGTGACGCGCTCCGTTTGATCCATTTGCTGCGATGACTAGCGATTGAAATAGTCCTTGCACACCTGTACACCTAATTCAAGAATCAGTGGAATTACCTATGTGCAGTGGTACATACCGTAAATCTTCCAAGAGAGACCCCTCCAACCAGGGGGGGGGGCCTCGCTCCCGCAAAAAAAGCGGGATGGTCTTGGCCAGGGGTAGGCTGAGCCCCCCCCCCCCCTGAGCCCACCTATGAGGGTCTGTGTCAGTATTAGGAAGCGTGGAAAGTGGTTGTGGCCAAGTTTCAATGGGTATGGGTGCGGGGGAGCCACGAAATCAACTTGCTTGCCAGAGACCTGCTGTCCAAGACTCACTCGGCTCTCCTTCAGGACTACAAGACGATCTGCGGATTCTTCAAGGTCTGTTTGGGGTGTCTGCTAGAAAATGAAATTGACAGGTGTGGCGAGGGGTTCAGGGGGCATACCTGTAACCAAGGAATTAGACCTGGGGGAGGGTTCGGGCACTTTCTAGGGGGGGGGGGGTATGGGAAGATCAAATAGGCACTTTTTGGTTGATTTTTAGTCAAAAAGAGACTGGAAAAAGCCTGAAATAGGTACTTTTTAGTCAGAATACAGTGTAAATAGCGCAATATAGGTAGGCACGTTTGCGTCGATTTTTGAACACTGTGCAAAACGCATTTTCCACTAAAGTATGTAGTATAAAGTTCTCAAAAAGTGGGAAGGGGGCTGGGTGGGGGTTCAGTGGCAGGTGGACAGAAGAGCGAGGAGGACGGCAAAAGGGCGGAAAGGCAGACAGCCGCGCTCGTAAATTGAGGAACTGCCCAAGGAGTGGGGGTCTTCCGTCTCTCCCCGGGAGAAAAGAAATTGCTGGTATCCCTACAACAGCATATCAATTATAATTTATAATTTATTTATTAATTTATAATTCTAATTTAATTATAATAATGGACGAGCCTCGAGGTGAGCGTAAGCGCCAAATCGGATCCGCCTCAGGCTGCCGAGCTGCGATGGACGAAAAAAGCCGGCTCAGTGCACGAACACGCGGGCCGCCGCCTGCCACCTGTCAGATCTCTCGACAGCTGGCTGCCGCGTGTCTTGCTGACGTGCCCGTTGTCGACAGACTTGACGCGCCTCTCGCCCATCTCTACTTTGTCGACTGCAAGGTGTCGCGGTTGGCGCGGGCGTTTGTCGGATGTCGTCAAAAGGTTCGCCGGCCCCAGGATGTGGACGTGTCCGCAAGGGCGTCCGACACGACCTGGTCGAGTGATTTCACGACGCTGCGCGACGGCTGCTGCGCTGACTGGCTCTTCGACTCGCGGCCCTCCAAGGAGGCGAAGGCCAAGGCGCCCCTGCTGCTCGAGAAGCACAAGTCCGAGCTTCTCCAAGTACATCGGCAAGTGAGCATGCGAATGGACTCCGTACCACAACAGACGACGCGCATTACACCGTGGGTCGTTCTTTTAGGCTATTGGAGTTGGACTGGGGCCCATATGAGGGCCAAAGCAGCCGGTGGCGCTGCTCCGTCGAAGCCAGGAGCGTCAGCGTCGTCCTCCAGTCGGCCGTGTCGGCCGTCGAGGAGGAGGTGGACCGACAAGGATAACTACCGCTCGCGCGCCTGGGACTTCGCCGCGCACTTCGACGCGCAGCTGGTGTGCCTGCTCTACGAGTCCGCACTATTGGAGGGGGCTTATATTAGAGGATTTACGGTATCTATGTACTGTGTGGTGGTCATATTTCGGTGCGCTGTTCTTCGCCATACTTCGTACCGACCCCCTGTGCGCCCGCTCTGCTCGTTCTACCGCATCCGCAGCGGCGCGCACGTTCAAACTGTCGCCTTTGCACTTACGACCTTCCCCCCCTTTGCACCCGTGGCGTACTCGTGCCAACCGCTCACGCCACCTTCGCATCTCTTTGTCTTCTTCCCTCCTTCCCTCCTTCCCCCCTTCGTACGCCCACGCAGAGTGCGCCGCGTCGGCGACTTCTCCGTGCTATCGTCAGTCGGTTGCGTTTCCCCCTTTCCCTTTTCTCTCTTTTCTTCTGCTTCCACCGACCGACTCCCGTGTGGTGGACTGTGCAGCGTCGTATTGCGACAAACCGTTGTTCGCGGGTCTCGCATCGCTCACACGACCACACGGCTGCACACTACAAACGACGCCAGTGCCGCTCGAGACGCCACAGCCGCTGGTTGCTCTTCGACACGCGTCGCCAAGCGCTGACAGCGACAGGGAGTACACGCTGCTCTGCTCGCTCGCAGTCCTCTGTTAAATAACGGGAGCATCGCGCTCCTGAGAGCCGAGCGCGCATTGTAGTGATTCAGAGTCGACGACGACGTTGGTGCGCCACCAGCCCGCCGTTTCGAGATTCGACTGGTGCTGCTAGCCACGGCCAACCGCAGTCGAGGCAGACGAGGGCCGCTGTCTTCGACCTGCGCACACACGCGAGCCACAGGGCGGAGCGGTCGACGCACGCACTCGCGCCCGGGTCGCCGTGTTGTCGCCACTGCGAGCCCGCCCACGCTCTCCGGCCCCACACTGTATCTTCATACCGTACTCTACTCTTGACCGAGGGCACCGCGGGCACCGCGGTAGGCTGGCGAGGGACAGACGTGGGTTAGCAGGATTCATTTGAGCGTGGCTTCTAAAAGATACACGTGTATTTCGATGTGGTAAGTGCTGTGAAACAGTTGCAAAACGGGTTTGCAGCATCGGTACCTGGCGTAACGCAGGTTTTCGACAAAGAGCTCGGGAAGCTGACGATCAATATTCCGTCAGATTTCGTTCTATCGATTTCCGATGGGACTCGGCGCTATGCTCACCAAGTTCACACCTGCTAAATAATTGTTGCAATTTGCTTTCTGGGTATATATAGTAGTGTTTTAACAGCAACGTGCACTACCGTTCGGAAAAGTTAACTCCCATCCCTTCGGGGTTGCTGCAGCTGGTTTGGGGTTCCAGCACCTCAGCTCTCGGGCTGAGCACGTCCTCCCCTCCGCTTCGGCCTGTGAAATGGTGCCCGGGGGAGACGTCTTCGGATGGATTCCCTTGCCTGAGGTCGAGGGCAGAGGTGCTTCGTGCGGCGTCAGTTAAAAAAGACGCAAGTTAAAAAAGACGCATGTTAAAAAAGACGCATGTTAAAAAAGACGCATGTTAAAAAAGACGCGCGTTAAAAAAGACGCAAGCCATAGAACGGTGGAGGTTTAAAAAGACGCAGCGTTCTTCAGGCGGCCGCTAAGTGGAATATGAAGTGGAGTGGGAAAGGTGCCTGCGTGCAGATGTTTGTCGCTTTGCCCTTTGAGAGTCGCGATACACATGTATGTATGTATATCTTACTCCCGCAACGCAACGAGTGCATCGTAAAACTGGAAGACTAACTGTGGTAGGCATTTAACTTCATTTTTTTTATATTGACGCGTACAGCGAGCAAGCGTACAGGCGGGGTGCTTCATCGACTGTGAGGGCGCGGCAAGTGTACAGGTACACACACGGTGACGGCTACAGATGATGCCAATTGAACGTCGCCTATGCGAAAGGAACCACAATGTCCATAAGTGACGTGGAGTCTGCAATGGAGCAGAGCGTGGCTCTCGCCCGAAGCGAGCTGACGAGCAGGCGCTGACGCTCGTGAACGCGCCAGCGTGCATGACCATGACGGGCTACGGCTACCACGTACCGGAAAGAACATCGAACATTGCTGAACATCGAACATTGCTGCTATGCTGCCGCCGCCGTCTGCGTCTTTCTTAACGCGCGTCTTTTTTAACGCGATAATATCAGGCTGCGTCTTTTTTAACGCGTCTTTTTTAACATGCGTCTTTTTTAACAAGTTTTTCTGCGTCTTTTTTAACGCGCGTCTTTTTTAAGCGTAACCCAGCAGAATGCGCTGATACATTCACAAAAAATGACCACCGCGCGGAAGTTGCATAGACAGCACGAAGGGTCTATGCAAAGGGTCTATGCAGCACGAAGGGTCTTCGTGCTGTCTCTGCAACTTCCGCGCGGTGGTCATTTTTTGTGAATGTATCAGCGCAGTCTGCTGGGCAGAGACAGCTCAGACAGGTCGGTTTTGCTCAATGCGAAATTTTCGTTGTTGTTTAGAGGCAGCACCTGCCTATATTAAAATTTTTTTTTGGCAGGGGAGAAACGACGGGGCCGTGGGGGGGGGGGGGGCAAACGGTTTTAGCGAAACGTCCAGGGGGGAACTGGTAAGGGGGTTGGGACGACCTCCGATAGCGTCCGCATTCAATTGCGCCCTGGTGCCTGGGTACGCTGTGGTTGACATGTGGCCTGAACCGGACCCCTCCTATAGTGCCCCGGGGTAGCACATTTGTTGCGCTATGCACCTTGGGCACAAACAACGGCAATTTTGACTGCACAATTTTTTTTTTTACCAGTGCAAGTTTTATGGTAGAAATTGTAGTGCCCCTCAAATAATATCACCCCTCCAATAGTGCCTACTTCTGGTTAACCTAAAGTTGAAAGCAATAGTGCCCTGGGGTACTATTGGAGAATCTACGATATGCGCTCTGTTCGTCTTGAAGCGCGTCGCGGCCGCCTGTCTCAAAACAGAACACAACCTTTACGCACAATTCGACGGTAGACAATGCACTTTGCGTGGCGCGTCAACACATGACGAAAGCAGTTCCGTTGCGCAGCGGAAAACGCCTACCCGCCACCAAATCAACCTTCCGACGGTATTTCGGTGTGCGACCTTGCGTGCCGTTACACTGTGTACATGTTGATCGAAGGGGGGTTGCATGCGGCCGGCTGTGCGTCGTTCTTTAGGCCTCGACAATGACGGGCTTCTTGTCCTGGGCCTCGTCGGCCACTTTGGGCCGCTCAAAAGCGAAACGGAGCATCCAGAAGGCGACGAATGCGGCGACGACGAGTAGGCCGGCCACGACGACCGTGCTGAGCACGAAGCAGCGCAGCAGCTGAGAGCAGCCGTAGAGCGTGTGCAGCACCGCCGCGCGACTTCCGCCCATCAGCGCCAGCACGTACGCCACCGCGGCAAGCGCCCAGAAGACCTAGAGGGGGGGGGGGCGTCGGCGCCGAGACGGCGTCCAGGCGCGCAGCCGCACCTGTAGCGCTGTGTGCGCCCTGTAGAAGAGCACGTGGTTGGGCGCCACCGGCAGCGCCGCGTGCATCGCGAACGTGAGCAGCGCCGCGACCACCAGTCCATAGAGCGGATAGCTTTCGCACGGCGTCATCGGCATCCGAGTCATACGGAACCAGAGACCGCACAGGCCTGCAGACGGCAGAACGTATTTGGCTCCTGTACGTGTAGGAGGGCGCCGCTTCGGATGAAAACAGACCAGCGGAAGCGAAGAGCATGCCGAAGAAGGCGACGGTCAGCTTGCACACCTCGGGCGCTTTGCGGCAGCACTTCTTGTCCGCCATCTTGTTTCTCGGAACTTTCACTGTCAACAGCAAACGATGTAGAAGTGAAGAGACGAGAGAGAGAGAGAGCGTATGACCTCTGCCGTACGTTCGACGCGTCGCGTAATGCGCGCAAAGTTGGCGTGGGAGCGGCAACCACGAGACAGACGGGTTCTGCCCCAACCTAACGCTCTTCTCTTTAGGACCATCGTCTATATATGTACACGCGTCCCACCGTGTGGCGCCTTGTAGGCGCGCACATCCGTCGCTGCTTGCAGTGACGTTTGCCGATGCCGGTACCGGTCACAGTAATTGGAAATTGGCATTTTGCGTTTTAGCAGTCGCTGGCTGATTCCCTTTTGTTGGCATCTGGCAGTTTGGCTGTTGGCAACACTTCGTCATCGCAGTTATCCCAACACGATCTTTTGAATACGCACTTCCTTCCAACTTTTGCTTGCCTTCTTGAAGTGGTCCAGTGCCAAATAGTGCAGCGTTGGCGTTCTAACTGACCGGACGTACCATCAAAAATCTCGTACCTATCGTATGCGAACGTGTACGGTGAGCGGTAGATTTTTGTCTAAATGCTGTAGCATTTTCTGTACGGACTGATTCAAACCGGCCGATCAACAAACGCCAAGAGAGATCTCCGTTAGCCGGTAAAGATACCGAGTCGAACACCTTACACTACCTACTACTCAATTGTATTCTACTCTAGCTTCGTTCACATCCGCACGTGTAGACGACGAGCCTCTTCTCCATAGCACGCGTACTATTATTGTTCGGAGGCGTCTCTACATGCACATATGGTAACAGAAATGGGCTCTTTTTCTTAGAATTTGACGTGAGACGTAGACGGACTGAGCTTCACGATGGATTCCCGACCTTGGTCGTCGACCAGTGGAGGAGGGTGCATCTGCCGACTGCTGGGCCTGTCGACGGGTCGAATGGCGGCGACGAAGCGCTGAAGAGTTCACAGGAGTCGCTCGACAGCTCGCTGGCGAGTGCGGCGCGACACCGACTTCTCGTAGTGTTCCCTCCTGTTGCCAGAGCTTGTAAATCATGAAGGCCGGAATGCAGCTGAGCGACGACAGCCGAAGCGTCCAGCCGACCAGCACGGCCCACCGAGGCAGCACGCTGTCGCCGATCAAGTCAACCACTGCCGTGACAAAAATCGCCTGAAAGGCAGCAAGCAGCATTCCGCTGCGCTGAGCGCCTGAGCGCCTGCCCCACAATGATGAAACAGGGCGAGGCGAAGTGCCAGCAGAAGCGCCAGTAGGCGCCTGGGTAGAAGCCCAGCATGTGACAGACGTCCTCGCAAAAACGGTTCACACCTCAACGGGGTCAATGTTTGCCTAAATGCGGAGCGCGCCACGGGCCTCTCGGACCGTAGAACCAGCAGACGGCGATCGTCTCCACGGCCACGATTCCGAGTAGTGGAAAGGAGACGCCGTAGTCGTCGATGAACGTGACCAGAAGGTGTCCGCCCTAAACCAGTTTCGAGTCGGCCGCATTGGTGCAAACTGCCGACCTACGACCTTCGTCGTAGTCGCGAGACTGCCGGTGTAGCAGTAGACGACGAGGCCGAGGACGAACAGCTCGCGACGCCGGCCGAGCACACTGGGGAACTCGTCGCAGATACCCGTGATCACCGCCTCCAATCCCCCAAACTGAACTCCCAAAGACATCGGCAGTCGACGGCACCGACGCAGTAGTCGACGACAAGCCCCACCGTGCTGTCGATGCCGAGCGTGATCAGCATGCAAAAGAACAAGATGGACCAGAGGGGCGATAAGGACATGGTCGAGATCGCCTGAGGGTAGACGATGAAGATCAGTGCAGGGCCTAAAGTGTGAGGGGAAGCGTTGAGGCAGCGCAAGTGCTGTCGCACCTGTGTCTTCGGGAATGACGTCGGAAACGTTTCGATTCGTCAGCTGCGCCATGTAGCCCATGGTGGAGAAGATGACGAAGCCGGAGAAGAAGCTCGTCAGACAATTGATGCAGCTGATCACCATGGCGTCCCTTCACAGACCGTGCATCAATGCATGCTGCGCTTTCGCGTGTTTGTTGCTGTAGAGAGACAAACAGACTTATAACAATTGTTGTTGAAGTCGTTGTAGCTGCTCAGTGCCAACAGCACGCCAAAGCCTGGACCCATCGAAAAGAGGATCTGCGTCGCCGCGTCTATCCAAATCTAGAAAGCGACAAATATATAAATTATTGTTTCAGCGCTCAGTTCAACACGCAGCGCGCCTGCTTGGTGAAGAGCATGTGCCACTGCGGTCTCAGGTAGTACGCGATGCCATCCATGGCGCCTGGCAGCGTTATGCCGCGTATGAGGAGGGCGAACAAGACGACGTAGGGCATGGTAGCCGTCACCCACACAGCCTGGAGGTGCGCGTCTGTCGTTCCGACTACGACTACGCAACGTTGGGCGGCCGAGCGTGCCTTGCCGGAGCTACTCGGCCCCTTCCAGAGGGCGAAGTAGACGATGGCGAAGACGAGCAGCAGGCAGCCGGCGAGCGACCAGTTGATGGGACCGAGCGAGTTGAAGTCGCGCGGCCTGCCGTCCTCGAGGAAGGCGTTCAGCACCTGTCGTCTGCCAGCGGCCGGCCCGTCGTCAGCGTCGCGAGGGAGGGAGGGAGCGGCGCGCGTCTGGTGGGCTGCGACGCTCACTCGAAGAACTCTTGCGCAGGCGAGGTGTAGGAGGCGTTGGAAAGGGCGGAGGAGCCGACCGCGGAAGAGCCGTTGTGGGCGGCCTCTCGACAGGCGCGCGTGTTCCACGGATTGCCGCAGCTCTTCCAGGGCACCTCGGCGTGGAAGGAGCTGAAGAGGAAGTAGAACGCCCAGGCGATCACGATGTTGTAGAACCAGGACATGTAGCCGTCCACGAGGCAGATGGCCACGCCCACGCCTGCAATTTCGCGCTTCTCCCCGCTCAGCGAGCCACACGCTCGTCGAGTGCCCCTACCTTTGAAGAGCGGACAAATCTTCTTCCAAAGCGAAATACATCCCGTCCGATGATACTGTCCCAGCGCTAACTCCAGGTAGAACAGCGGCAAGCCGCCCAAGAAGAACATGAGCAGATACGGAATCAAAAAGGCGCCTAGAAAGTGACGAGTTCGCTATCGACGGGAATGGCTAAGAAAGCCAGAGTGCCGGATTGCCTCCTCCATTCCGATAGCAGATGTACGGAAAACGCCAGACGTTGCCGAGGTCGACGGCAAAGCCGACGACCGCGAGTAGGAACTCGAGCTTGTTGCCCCACTTGTCGCGAGCTTGCATCGAGAACTTGCGCACGAGTCGAGCGGCGGGCGGTATGGGCGGGCCGCTGCCGGCCACGCTCGTACTGGTGAAGGCGCCGTCGACGCCGTTCACGACGACCTGGACCACACTGCCGCGCTCCTCGGTCACCGTCGACAGGCGGTGGTTCTCGACGGCCGCCTGACTGTCGACGATGACGGGATCGGGCGGCGGCAGCTGAGGAGGGCCCGACACGGGACTCATCTCGATCGAGCCATAACTCGAGCTCCGACTGTTCCCGGCGTAGAAGCCGACCGGCGCTGAAACCGCCGAATCCTTACGGTAGCATAGCCGGTGCGGCCGTCGGCCTCTGAGGGGCTGCGTCAGCATCATGTTTACTGATTTAATCCTGCCCAGAGCAACGACTACATCACGACTACAGAGCTGAAGACGCGATTCGCGCTTTCAGCTACCGATCCATGTAATGGTATACAAACAGCGAGGTCCCCGCTCTGCGCGGCAGACGTCCTACCAGACGGCTACTCGGATCACTCGGTAATGAGTGTGTCCGAGATATACACGTGTGCGTCTCGACGAAAGCTGGCGCAGAGTTGGTCGTCGCGCCGATTACTCACCCGAGTTGGAGAGGGTCCGAGTAGGCGCGAAGGCCGCCTGGTTGCTGCTGAAGTGTCGCCTGTAGGGGCTCCAGCGAGGCATGCCGCTGCCGCTGCCGCTGCTACCAGGGACGCGGGCGTCCGCGGCGGCCGCAGTCCCACGTACCCGGCCGAGGGCCGACTCGCGTACCTCGAACGCGCGATGGATCAGCGCGTCCCAGACACCGGAAATGACGGTCAAGACGGATGGGAGAGGACGCGCGCTCGACGCAGCCGGTCAACCTTTGCTGGCGATGGCCTGGCGCGTCCGGCTCGACCGAGGCGCCGGTGCTGATGAGGTTTTTGAGAAACCGGCCCACCTGTCGCCATTTCAATCGGCTGCGACAACAGTGGGACTCGGCCAGGGTGTCGAGTCGGTCGGCGCCGTCGGCTTCGATCAAGCGCACCGGATCGCCCGGCTTGGCACCGGCCCGCCGACCACCCAGTTCACACGCTTCGCGCCACCCGCACAAAGGGATGCCCCCGGCAGCAGCAGTCCTCGGCCGGCCCCCTCGACCGCGCCGGCAGAACCATGCTTGTCGCGAAGCAATAGACCCTCCCTCCCTCTATTCCATAGCTCCTCTCCACCTAGGCGCTACGTCAGACTTCAAAAACCATGCGAACGAGCGGTCTCCGCCTACACATGAAACTAAGTCCATCGTTGGCCAACGAAATCACTGCCGTCGACACCGCTGGAACACTACAGTTTGAACCTCGCCTTACCCAGGGCAGTATTTCCTAGCTACAAAAAAACTGTACGTGCCGCGATCAATTCGTTTACAGTCAAAATTGTCTGTTTGCCAGTGTAAATAACGTTTGCCTTGCGTTTCTCAGTCGACACACGTGCTGAATCGGCTCTTATTAATAACGGCGTCACGGAATATTACACTACTGAAATGTTTCAGCTCTACCAACCGTTTTAGGTGGGTGGAACACATCGCATAAATAAGGCGTTTCTTGCGTACACAAGGGCACTATTGGAGGGGCATTACCGTGGGAGAGGCATTACTGGAGGGCTTACGGTATAAAAGCGCACTCTTGTTTCCTGCTGTCAGAATTCTCTATTGCGGCACATCACGGACACAACACACAACAGCTGCGGTACAGAACACCTCCCTTTCACTATGTTTGAGAAGTGTGCAATCACTGTACACGCACACACAACCTGTAGACGTACCTAACTAAATCGAATCAGTGTTTCGTACTTGTCTGATTTGCATCCCGTTGCATCCCGCATGCATGATTAAGTGACCGTCCCTGAATCCCGTTCCTGTTCTCCTGCTTGGTGATGTTTTCCTGTTATGTGCCTACTTTTTTGTAGATCTTCCTTGTTTATAAGGCACAATGCACAATATTCAGTTGTTGATCAATTTGGAACCTTTACGCACACTATCTAGCAAACTGGAAAACGAAATTTTTGGTATACGGTACGTTCAAACGAGTCTACCACACCACGTGCTCTCATAATGCCATACTGCGCACCAGTTAAGGCGATCGAGTTGGTTAAGTGACTAAAAGTCTGGGATCGAGTTTGTCTAGAATGCGCACGTAGATTGCGTTGGAAGCTTCGCGGCGCCTTTTGCTCGTCCCCAGCATTAGAGGATTCATTTGAACTGCGCCGAGAGAACCATTCGACAAATCACACCGAATTCGGAACACTGAAAGCGGGCAGTACGGTAGATCCGTTGCGCGGGAGTGACTTGCGCCAGCAGTTCCAAGTCCAAAGCGCGGAGCTGAGCGGCGAACGAGCGCCTGCGAACGATAGCGCCAGGGGCGGTTGGGAATGGGCATCGACTACAAGGGGAAGGATCAGAGCGGAGCGAAAGAACCACGCACGCACGAACGGTCGAACGGCAAGACGGCCATTGCAGCTCCGCTCTCCTCCTCTGAGCGACTAGAACAAGGAGAAAGGAGGCTACAGCGGTCGCGGGAAGCGCAGCGTCGTGACACCGTCAAACTGGAGGAGGGGCAAAAGTCGTCGTCTACAGAAACAAAGCGACCGCTTTTCGGCTAGCTTTGACGTCTACAGATGCGTGCGTCGTCGCGGCACTGATACGTATACGAACGGCGCTGCCTCGATATAGACGCTGATCGCACGGAGTGGACCGGCGTGCGTCCCAGAGACATTTTCTTTTACACGGATTTCAGCGACGCGAACGCCAGTGACAGTCGGTGCGATCAGCGCAATTCAACAATGCGGCAAGGCGGGTCGAGACGGACGCGGCTGGGCGCCGGAGCTACAGCGCGCCGCTGTGGAGTCACTCGCCGTCCCCAGCTTCTGCGTCGTCGTCCTCGTCGTCGACGGCCGGCGCGTCGACGTCGGCCGCCACCGCTGGGCCCTCATCGCCCGTGGCGGCCGCCGCGTCGGGCGCGCTGCTCGCCGCCTCCTTTGAAGGCTCCACCGCCGCTTCGTCAGTCGCTGCCGCTTTCTCGTCAACGGCTGCGGCGGCAACGGGCTGCTGCTCCTCCTCGGCTGACGGCGCCGTCTTGTCCGCCTCTTTGTCAGCAGCTCCCTCCTCCTTGGCTGCTAAACGCAACCAATTAGGCCAGTGTCGACACTGAACACTCCACTCAGTCTGGTTGTAGTGTGCGGGCGTACTACGCACTACAATGATAACTGAATGAAGGAACCGAGAACACTGAATGACGCGAACTTGTTTTGGCGGATGGCTCTTCTGCCGCTTTCTCTTCCTTCGGCACCTGCGCGCCGTTTTCGGCCGGCTGGTCCTCGGTGATTTCCTTTTCCTTCTTGCTCTTCTTTGTGAACAGCTTCTTCAGCGGATTCTTCATGCCGAGAGTCGGAAAAGCCACTTCAACGATTCGTAGCGGAGCAGAGTACCGTACCTGCAAAGCACAAGCGTGCCCTATTCCAGCGTAAATACCCGCGCAGCGAGCGCCTTGGGCGGATACAAGCAGCTAACAGTGGGCAGGGGCAGGCGGGCGGCGACTGTGCAAAGTCGATTCACGCGCGCAAGCGACGGCAGCCGCGTGCCGCAGCGCCTGTTCGCAAACGGAAGGGGTGGCAGAGTGAGCGGCGCCTATATCCACTCGCAAGACATTTTAGCAATGCAAACAAACAGCAAGTGTCAGCCACACGACTGCGTGACTCAGCGAAGTGAAGAAAGAGCGTCGCGGCTCGAATGTACACGCGGAGAGTCTATTACGGCAGGGAATGACAAATGCAAATGGAACGCGGCGTGGCGGAGTGGCCGTCGACCGGGGGGGGGGGGTGGGTTGTCGTCCAGCCGGCTGGCCAGCCAGCCGAGTGGCGATGAGACAGACAGAAGGATTGGAGAGGATGGGACGACGGGCTGGAGCAGTGGGACTGGCCGACCGCCGGCGCACGGCCTTACTCATATCACCAGCAGCAGCAGTAGCATGTGGTTGGGTTGGACCGAACAGTCATCGTTCGGCCAAACCCGTCCTCGTCCCCTGGCGCAGCGACGCCGCTGCTGTTTCACTGGCGTCGAAGCGGTCGGCGCGGCGGTGTAGAGCCAGCCGAGCGGACGGAACGGACCCAGGGACGGCGGACGACGACTGGCCGAGAGAAGGGGGCAAAGGCGGACTGGAATCGAAGGCCCCGCCTGCGTCTGATGACTGGCTGATGCCCCCTCAGACGCAATAAACAGACACAGTCACCCAGACAGTCCGTTCCTCCTATTGCTCTCCTGCCATGCAATATGAGCCGCGCGTCGATGAGTGGCGTCCCAGCAAAACAGGACGGTGAATGAGTGTTCGGCAACGGCTCCAAATAGCTAAGATGACACCAACCCTACCCTTACCAAAGTAACCTGCAGCCACAGGATAATTTGGGCCTTTTTACACTTAGCTACAGAGAACCACTCGGCGTCACAAACACGCAACATTTGATGGAGCAGCAAAAACACACCAGACCCGCTCGGCATATGTGTGGGCACGCATACAAAACAGCGAAGGACAGCCGCTTGGTGAAAACAACTGGACGGCACGAGACTTCACAAGCAGACCAAATTAAGTCTGGGTCGAGATAAGAGCCGGACGGATGGGCCGCTAGTCTGGTAGGCAAGACTAGCTAGCAGACGTTCCAGAGACGGAACGTACCCAAGAGCCGCCGACAGCGATGGCGGGCCACACACAAGCAGGGAGGTATGCCGTCGAACCGGCGCCTCTCGTCTACAAGCCAGACGGCTCCACGAAGCCAACGCGGAATTGGGAAGGCTTGCGCTCCGCTGGGAAATGAAGGGAACGACAGTCGAACGGCCGTCTGGACGAGGCTGGCCGGCCGCTGTTCTTGTTTCATCCCCCTTAATTCGATGCAAACCGACTTGTTCACTTAGAGGAGGGCCGGCCGGCGGACGGGCGGAAGGGCCCGGGGGCTAGGCGGCGCCGTGGAATTGGAAGCGGTCGTGTGGCGCGAGCGTCGAAGCGGCCATGCTGTCGTTGTTGCGGTTGTAGTTCAGCCGGAAGGACGCAGCGGACGCGACCACGCCGCGGCCCCGACGGAGGATTAGTAAGAGGAAGCGGCGACCAAATTGCCGTCGGTGTCGACTCGGCCTGATGACTAACAACAGTAGCGGCGGCCGGCGAGGCGAAACGCGCGTAAGCGCAACACTGCCGAAGCGGCTGCTCGGCGTCGGCGGCGACGTTTGGCCGCCGGCGGCTGAGCTGTCCGCGAGCGCGCCCGTTAGTCAGACTCAGGCGTCGGCGTTTCGACAATGCATGGCGTGTCGGCGGCCAGCGAGTCATCCGTCGGTCGGCATGGCGCCCTCTCTCCTCCTCTCTATCTCTCCCTATGGCGCTCCGTCCGCCGAACGCACAAACAACGGAGAGCGCCCCAAATCCGACGCGACCGTGGCTGTGCGGTGGGTGATGCGCGCGCCCTACGAGAACACGAACACGCGCGCCGTCGTACTCAACGTAAAAAAACGCCTAGCTCAACGGTCCTGCTGCACTCTCTGCAGTACTCTAGCACGCCGAGACACACAGACACACAGACCCGACCGACACCGACACGAGACGCAACCGCGAACGCGACGCGAGACGTGGAGAGCGAGTGTTTCCCCACCAGCGCGAGTCAACAAATCACCTCCATCCGTCTTCTTCTTCTTCTTCATCTGCTTCAGTCCCAAGTGAGGCGCGCGACGTCCCATTTGTCGGACGAAAACACAGCTGCGGCGGCGGGCCGGCGCTTCTTATCTTCTCGTGCGTCGCTTCGCTTGCACAATTTTCCGGCCGGCCACGTTCGCGGACGGCACGCTGAAGATGTTCCCGAGCGGCGGCGCCGCTGCCACGCCGCTCGGCCCAGTCGTCGCGCCCAGGACGCCACCGCCGCTGCAAAAATACATCGCATGATGACGCACTGCCCGGCGCGCGGAGTGAACACGCGTCGCTTGTGCAAGAACACAGACCCCAAGCCGTTGCTAGAAGCTCCAGAAGCAGCGGCGGCGGCGCCGAACGCGAAGTTCGGGGGAACGGCCGTGTTGCCGAAATTGAAGCCGGACGTCGACAAAGGACCCGCGGCGGCGGCCAGCTTCGGCGGCGGCGCTTCGCCGTTTCCGGCTGAAACTACAGCGATGAGCGCCGAATCACCCCTTTCCGACCATTTTACGCACCTCCTTGACTGTCGCCACTTTTCCCGAACAAGAGACCGCCGCCGACAGTCGTCACCTTCGGCGCGACGACAGCGGTCGACGAGGGTGCAGCACCACTGAAGTTGAACGCTGGTGGCGCCGCGGACACTTTCGGGGGGTCGACAGGGTCGGTCGTCGGCCGCGTGGCGCCGAAGAGGCTCATGGGAGGTGCGGAGGTTGCGGACGACGCGGCTGAGGTCGCCGACGACTCTGTGGACTTTCCAAAAAGAAAGCCGGCCGCCGGCGCGTTCGCCTTGCTCGCTGCAGTGCTCGCTGCGAACCCAAAGGGCGCAGTGGCGGAAATGGCCGGCTTCTCGGACGACGCACTCGTCGTCGCAGGCGCGAGGACACCGTTCAGTTTCGCTCCTTGATCCTTCTTCGTCGAGTCAGCAGCAGCAGCAGCAGCAGCAGCGGCAGCAGTCGGCTTGGCGCCGAACAAAAGCGGTCCGTTCGCTAGAGTCGTCGTCGTGCCGCCAGGCACTGCGAACGAGAGCGACGAAGCCACAGAAGCGTTGGCCGCGCCTTCTTGAGCTTTGGCGAACGAGGAAATCCCTGCCGAGTCGGAAGTCGAGACGATGGGCTCCGCAAAATTCACCGCCTTTTTGGTCGAATCCGTGTCGGAGGGCGCAGCTTTTGGGGGAAAGGCGCCAAAGAGCGACGACAGCGCAGACGCCGCCGCCTTCGTCTCGCTCGTCGACGACGCCGCCGACGCGCCGGAGGGCAGGCCGAACGACGGCGTCGACTGCTTCGACTCCGACGACGACTTTGCCGACTCGACGGCGCCAAATCCGCCGAAGACGGCCAACTTCACTGAACGAACGCCAAGGGCGCTACCAGAAAAAAAAGGAAATGGAAGCAGAATTGTATTGTACCGGGTTGCACTTTCTGGCCCGGTCTGGGACTGCTGCAGCAGACGCAAGAGACGGCCGCGCCGCCGTTCGACACGAAACAAGTGGTACAGGTCCAGCCTCCAGCGCCTGTGAGACGACCATCAATCAACATCGCAAGGGGATGAAAATCAATTCGAAAGCTCCCACCCTCTCCAGAGGGAACTTGACTTGCAGCGCTCGCGGGCCCTTCACTCGCCGCGGCGGACAGGCGCGACGCCACCGCGGGGCCACCGACGGACTGCGGTCGCGGCGTTGTGCAGCAGACGCAGCCGCTTGCCGACGGCTCGTTGACGACAAAGCACGACGTGCACGTCCACTTCTTGGCGTCCGTCGTCGTCGTCGTCGTCGCCGCCGGCGCCGCCGACGCCACTGCAGTCTTGACAGTGATGGTGACACCGTCGTCGGCTAAACGACGTCACGTGCGGAGCCGGAAAAGTGGCCGCGTCGACAAACAACTCGACGACCGACCTTTGTCCGTCGCCGCCGAGGCGGAGGGACATGGCGCGGTGCAGGCGACGCATTTTGCGGCGGCCACGTCGTTCCGAACGAAGCAGTCGGGACACGACCATCCCTTGGACGACGGCAATGCAGCGCCTCCGGTCGCCTCTGAAACTTAGCGCTTTCGATCTCTGCGCGGTCAAGGCCGCGCGCGACTACACACACACACACGCACGCACGCACGCACACCTTTCGATTCCGACTTCGTTTGCGGGGCGCTGCTACGCTTGTAGCTGCAGCAGACGCAGTCGGCCGCGTCTGCCGAGTTCTTCACGAAGCAATCGGGACACGACCAGCCGGCAGCGTTGGAAGTCAGCTTCTGCGAGTCTCCAGCTAGACAGAGACGAGGCGCATACGACGTGAAGCACGCTAGCCAGCCAGCCAACAAACCGTCGGTCTCGTCCTTCGACCGGGTCCGTGCTACAGTCTGAGGGGGTGCTGGCTCAAAAGAAGGAGCAATTTTGGGCACCGGCTTCGAGAAGGAGAACGCCGAGAAAGGTTTCCTGTCGGTCTCGTCCGTGGCCGACGGCAGCAAGGAGCCAGCGATCGGAGCGCTCGACAGAGCTCGGCCACCGGCAGTGGGCGCGGCGGACGCCGCCCCATTTGTCTGAACCGAACCCGGACAGTGCCAGCTAAGAGAGCAGTGCTCCGTAGTGCGCGGCCGCCACCTCCTCTTCGTCGTCTTCGTCCAGTAGACGCCTGGCCGAGAAGACGGTCGACGCACGCTTGGACGGCTCCTTGGCTGCGACAGCACGCACCGGGGAGGGTTTGACTTCGCCAAGCAGGGTCAAGTCGGCGCCCGGGTGTCGCCAGTAGGGGCGGGCGCGCGGGGAGGCGCGCAGGCCGGCGGAGTAGCTGGTGGCGAGCTGCTGCGCTCTGGACTGCCGGCCGACGAAGGGGGAGGGTCCGGCGAGGCGGAGCGAGGACCGCCCACCGTCCAGGCCCGACGACGTGCCCACGACGGACGAGCACCGTCGGCTCAGCGCGTCCGCCACTCGGCGCGCTTCCTGCAAGAAGAGCATCGACTCCTCAGCCGCAGTCGCCCACAACGAAGGGCCACCTTGATTGGCGAGCTGATTTTCTGGATCTCCTCAAGCATCTTGCGCGTTCTCGAGCTCAGCAAGGAGGCGCCGCTGGCGGCAGCGGACGCGTCCCAGCGAACGGCGGATCGACTCTGCTCGACGGCAGGACTCTGAAAGCGAGTACAGCGCTATGACGTGCAACTGCGTGACGAGCAAGCGCACGCACAGGGTGGGGAACGCTGAGTGAGTAGAGGCTAGGCACAGCTGAGAGTTCGTTGCAGCGGCGCCTCTTCACAGATGGCTCCTCGGCAGACACACGGTTGAGGGCATTCGGCCGTTCTTCGGTCTCCGTCGGCAGTCGCCGCTTCTTCAATTGCTGCACGAACAACAAAGCCTGTCGTCGAGTCAATGCTGCCAAACCGCGCACAACACAATACAACACCGTCCATACTCACGCCCACACACAAGATCCAATCAACACCAAGTGCAACAAAAAAAGTTCACGCAAAGCACCAAGCTTTCGGCCAGCGACAGAGGTCGACACGTGGCAGGAGTAGTGGACGACTTCAGCAGAGGTGAGAGCGTCTCGCGGGTAGTGCGTTTGTATGTCGTCGACGGCGCGTTGTCGGTGGCGTTTGCGTCCAAGTCGTGCCGTCGGCGTTCAGTCGAATCCGACGACTTCAGCGGGTCTCTAGCCAAGGGCGAACGATTCGCCGTCGAAGGCGTCGACGACGGTGCTGCGATTGAAATTCAGCGTTCAAATGGCCGATTTGTTTACAAGTTCGAACCTGCTGACGCCTTCGCCCTCTCATGTCGACTCTTGAAATTCCCCGCTGTCGACGCGTCGGACGACCGACTGGTCGACATCTTCTTCAACGTCGCCTCGTGTTGTCGGTCGTCCGTCGACGGGTTGTGCGAAGTCGTCGTGTCCTCGTTCTCCGCTTTCCAAAACGACGTAAAAATAGATGGAGTAAAATTGGGCAGACGGCCAAGCCAACTGCCTTCCTAAACGTATATCACCGCTGGTCAGAAAAGAGGACCAGACGATCACGTACCTTGTCCTCCTCCATGCTGTCCCTGTCCGTCAGCAGGGTAACGGTCCCTCTATCTATGCACAACGTCCACGAGTCTTTAATCAGTACGCAAACAGCCGCGCAAGTTGCAGAGAGAGAAGGGCACCACGCACTGCACTGCGCGTCGGGTCACAATGATAAGGGGAGTTTGAACAGGCGTACGAAGTTTGAACAGGCGTAAGATTTAGTGTACGAAGATAGGTTTGAACGGGTGTGTAGTCATACGTGTACTGTACACAGCTGTTTCATTATTTTTAATTATTTACGCCAAAGAATAATGAAACGGTTGTGTGATGAACGAATTTCCTTGTTCTGAACGCTGGAATAAAAACCCACTGTTTTCCCTCCCTACCTCAAAAGGTCTGCTCAACCCGAACTAACTACTGTCTCCAACATCTGAGAGGCCCCTTAAACAATTATAGAATAGATGTCTGTCTGTCTCACACGCGTAATGCTAATGGACCAATTTCCTAGGCCCTGGCCACTGGATTAAAAGCCCACTGTTTTTCGCCTCCCCATCTTAAAGAATAGGGCTGCCCCTCAATCTGGGCTCGCACATTTAGTAAATTCCGGCAGCAACATCTGAGTGGTGTTCGTCAAGCAATCATCGATTAGCAACCCAGCACAAACCTACCCTCAATGCGAATTGGCGCCAGAACAACAAAAAGTAACCAGCGATTGCACATGAGATCAACGATTGCACCCGAGAACAACCAATGAGATCAACGAAGATCTGATCAGATCAGCTTTTAGACCAAATTTGAGCAAAAATTTAAACAGATGTCACCACTTCAAAATGCCAGGACGAATTGCGCAAGTAGATGGATGGCCGGGACTTCATTTGTCATTTGTATTGTCGACCGACCTTTAAGTTCTTGGCCAGCATTGTGCCAGACTCGGAAAGCTCTCCAGAAGACGGACCAACGGCCGACTCAACAGTCTCAGTGTTTCCCGCGGCCCCACAAACCTCGGGATCAGATTGGACGGATGCGCTGGTCGTAGCCTGCTGCTTACGAAGTCCGTCAGTGACGACGCGCCGTAAACTACGAAGTTCAGCCGTGACGCTTTTTTCCACGTCGTCCATTTTGGCAGCCAGCAAGTGACACAGACAGGAGTCATGATCAAGGAGACCTCCCTTGTCGTCAGCGCCACCGCTCTTGGCCCGGTGGTCCCCGAAACACGGGTCTGTTGTACCCCGGGCCAAGACGGCAGTGGACCGCTGAACGGCGCTTTGACCTTTCGCTGACGACGTCTTCCTTAGGTGAGACAACCGCTGCTTCTTTACGACGTTCTTGGGCCGTCCAAGAGAACGCCTCCCGATGCTGTCATCCGTAATGTGACGAAGAACTGACGCAGCACTGACGCGTTGGCCTGACAGGCTCTAAAAATCACATGCACAACAAGGAGCACGAAAAGCACAGAATAATCGTGCAGTAAAACCGAGATTTCGGCAGCAAATTGTCGATTCGAAAAAACAGATCTCCTGGACTTGTAGTCAGAGATCAGGCGCTGAACATCAGGCCTTGTCCAAACACTTGCCTGATACCTTCCTTGCGGACGATTAGACATACTTTCGCATTTCGCAACAAAACAAAACAGAACAATTTCGCCAAACAATTTCAAATCACCTTTAAAAATCATCCTACCGTACTGAGCGCTTCATTATTTTTTGCTGCTTCATTATTTTTTTCACTGTTAAACCGTTTCGTGTGGCACGTTCATGAGATCTATAACTATTTCTAGCGCATTATTTTCATTATTCTGCGTTATTATTATTCATTGTTTCATTATTCACTAGGTTCACTAATCGCTTCATTATTTTTTCACCGCTGCTTCGTTATTTACGCCAAAGAATAACGAAGCAGAATAACGAAGCATTACACACTCGGGTAAACGCGTTTGAACGGGCGTACAAAGTTTGAACAGGCGTACGAAGTTTGAACAGGCGTAAGATTTAGTGTACGGTGCGTGAGCGGTTCGAACACGCGTGAGAAGTTTGAACTGCCACTTTTCTTGGTAAAAATGGTTAAAAGTCGCCAGGGAAAGTATAAGTCGGACGTGTGGAGAAGACCAGACGTTCAGCGGCTCATATCGGACTACCAGAATGGGAGGTCTAACCTCTCCCTTCGTCGCTTGGCCGCTCAAATCTCGGTTTTGATAAACAGCGTTTTTCTTGTTCGACTGGTCATTGGTTTGGTATATTTCAGACGATGGTGAATCAGTCTGTGTGTGCGACGTCGGTTCTAAACCACGTCCGTGTGGGACTACTACAGGGAGTGGGATGTCATTTGCCACTGGATCCGGCTGATCTGTGGCCTCCCACTTCTTCCCCCCTCCTTGATGCAGAGGTTTTGGCTTTCTTACTGCCACCAGCCCCCACTGGAACCCAAGGGCTGGGTCCGCCCCCCCAGTGGTCCTGGCAGTCGAGGATGGCCTGACAAAGAGCTGAAGGACTTCAGCAAGTATATATACGGTTTCTGGATGAAAAGGGCTGACGCTCTAAACCATTGGGCCTCTGACGCTGATCGAACGACAAATGCTGCTGAGGCATACCATTCGCTGTTGTCTAGGTAAGGTCTACATAGGTATGGTCTAGGACATGGTCGCGTCTGCACCAAATATTTCGAGCTGATTAGGTCAATGCCGGCGCATCCCACTCTCTCTTCTTTCCTGAGAGCGCTCAGCCAACAGCATTTCCAGCAGCAGACGCGGGCAGATCAACTCGAGAGAGGAGACGTGAGGCCGCGACCTCGGAACCGCCTCTACGTTGCTCTGGACATTCGGCTGAGGAGCTACAAGCTTCAACTTGAGGTCCTCATCCCTTGTCGGCAGTGTTCAGTTCTAGGGTCATACAGAGCACCCCTGGTTGTTCTAGGCTCTATTGAACCAGGGCGGTTTGGAGGATTGGGAAAAAGTTCTGTTAGCCAACCCTTACTTGGAAAAGTCACAATACCTGCTGGCGGATTTGGACTCTGAGGGCAAGAGGACGAGGAAGGCAGAGAAAATCATCCAAAGGAGGAATGGTCGGTTGTGTTACTGCATGTTTCGCTTTCGCACTGCAAGCTTTCACGCTTTCCCTCTTCTTTGCACTTTCGTTTTTGCTTTTGCTTCCAGCCTCGCTTGCTGGGCTAAAGAGGCAAAAGGTTAAGCCATCGCTAGTCGCTAAGCGCTTTCGCGGCTCGCAGATGGCCACCCCCACCATACATGTAACTGGGGGGCCCCCCAGCCGAAATTTTACCCCTACCCAGCCCCCCCCCCCCAAACCCCCCCCCCCAGAATTTTCCTGAAGTTTTCCAACTTGTCTACAATTGTTCAAAGTAGTGTACTTTTCGCCTTTTTCAGTGTATTTTGGCCTTAAAACAGCTAAATAACGCTATTTATACCCTATTTTAACGCATTTTTGACCTATTTTTTACTGAAAAGTGCCTATTTAGACACCATTTTGGTACATTTTTTTCCCTTCTGGGACCCCCTCCCTCTTCAATTCTGAGTACCCCCCACGCCCCCCCCCCAGAAGTCTCTCAGACCCCCCCCCACTTCAAAAACCCGGTTACATGTATGACCCCCACGCAGCCGACGTCGGCTAACAGAACTGCCAGAATTACGTCCTTGACGGCGGAGCAGTGGGCCGAGGTAGAACGGCGGCTCAGCGTCGATGCCGAGTTTGTGCCCGATCTCGTGGTGACGAATGAAGACGCTGGTGAAGACGCTGGAGAGTACAAGGCGCAAATTCGAATGGTCGAGTTTCGTCACATTTCTGAGAACGCGCCTCTCATGGACGACGTCTGTGAAGCTTGAACACAAAATAATTGATAGTCGCACGGTTCGCTTTTCAGTTTCTGCTGCTTTACCTGAAACTAATTCAAATGCGATGCCGGCGCTCGAACTGGCCATCCACGCTGGCGTTCGACCCTTTCTTCTACACGCGGGTCATCTCTGGGGCAGACGTTGGCCGCTGGTTGCAACGTGCGGTTTCGGCAAAAGCACAGCTGTGGCTTTTGCCAGTGAATCCTCGTACGACTACGACCAAGACCAACCACCCTCTGAGCGGCGGACACTGGATCCTCGTGGTGGGTGGGGGAGTGTAGAGGTTTAATTATGACTACTGTTCGCTGACCCCTCATGAGAGTCTTATAACCACCTTCCCGCGTTAAGACTGTCGACTTTCGAGTTCGAGAAGTCCGGTGGTACGACTCCTTCAACCGCAGCGGCCAGCAAGAAGCGACCATTCTCGCGTAAGCTGCTTCTTTGGAGGGGGGGGGGGGGTGTCTGGAAAGTGATACAATTTTTTATTCTAGGGCGTGCGTCGAAGACTTCGCAGATACGTATGGTCAGGGCGACGTGCTGGGCGGCCTGGCGGTTCGACGAGGCGAGCCCGTCCCACAGCAGCGGAATGGCGTCGACTGTGGCGTCTTTGCCTGCCAGGTGGCCGAATGCCTCAGCCGCGACTCCCCCTTTGACTTCTCACAGGCTGACATGCCCGTGATTCGACGCCGAATGATGTTCGAGCTGTTGTTCGGCGCATTGCTGGACAGATAATCGTTTTTTTCTGTCCTGCTGTTTCTGTTGGTGACATTTTTTTCGTATCTCACTCGATCGCATCTCAGTTGCTCCATATGTGTCGTTGTCACGTTTTTTTTATTAAAAAAATGCGTCTTCGCTAGTGGGGTCAAACTCATACTCATACCTATGCGCGTTTGCTAATTCACAAGAGTGACATTTTTTTCTTCCTGTTGTTTTAATTTTTTTCAATTTGGGACTACCGTAATTATCATTGGATTTGCGTGTTTTATCATTCAGGCAACGCACCCTGCACTGCACCTAGAGGGCTGTGGTTAAAAGACGGTTATTTCCCCCTTTTGTTTGCCTGCGAAACACACGTTTTTTTGTGCTCTCTTGTTTTCCGTTCCCCCCTTATTTTATGGCTGCCTGCGGTCCGTCCCGCCACACGACCACACCACCACACCACACAACAAGAACCCCACACAACAAAAATGCATAGGCCCCCCTTTCGCGTGCCTCTCCTCGTCCTCCGCGAGGGGACCGCGGGGCCCTTTTTTTTTTTTTTTCTCTCTTTTTTTTTTTCTGGCGTGGGTGTTGGTGCTGGGTTTGCTTTTATTTTCTGCGCGGCAGTTTTTTTTGCTTTCCCGCGAGGGGGGGGGGGGCGCCTTCTCCAGATGTGGCCGCGGCCGATGCGGGCCCCGCCCAAGCCCCCCCCACCCAAAAACACCAACCCCCCACACAACCCCCCCCCCCCCCAAAAAGAAGACCCCACCCACACGCACCCCGCCCACCCCCCCCCCCCCCCCCCCCCAACACCCAACAAAAAAAAACCCCACCCCACAAAACCCCACCCAAACACCAAAAACACCCCCCCCCCCAACCCCCCCCCCCCCAGCCCGCCCCCCACCCCCCACCACAAACAACAAACAAACCACACCCAAACCCCCCCCCACCCAACGAGCACCACCACAACAACAAACCCCCAAACAAAAAAAACAACCCACAACCCCCCCCCCCGCCAACAAAACCCACAACAACCCAACCCCAAAAAACCAAACACCAACCCCCCCCCCCCGGCCCTCGAAAAGACTACGGCGCGCCCGACTCCCCAAAAGCGTACGGAAGGGCGCACCGAAATCCTTTTACAACAGTACACAATGGTAGGTAGGGTCGCATGTACATTGTATGCGCTGTTTGAGGTGTTTCAGTAATTTCTTATACAGCACTGCTTCTCGGTCTGACACAGCGCTTGCTAATTCAACTAATTAACAAGGGGAAGCTTAGAAAAGCTGGGCTGGAAGAATGTCGTTGGTGGTGGATCCGGACAGGGCGCGTTTTCCGTCGTCGGGCGGCCAGTGCCAGCTGGCGATCGTCAACGGCGGCGAGGAGCGCCTGGCCGTCAAAGTGAAGTGGTGCGCGCTGCGCGCGCGCCGCAAGCGGTCGACCGAGTGGCGCACGCGAGGAGACGACGCGCTTTCAGCTCGGACAACGCGCTCTACCGCGTCAGGCCGGTCTACTCGATCGTGGAGCCCATGAGCGCCCTGGGCCTCGAGGTGTCTCGGCAGAGCGGCCTGCCCAAGGAGGACCGTCTCATTCTCCAGTACGTCGCCATCGACGCCGAGCACGCCGACCCCGCGTCGCCCTTCCAACCAGGCTCCGCCTCTGCCGGCCCCATCAAGGAGATCAAGGTCGGACTCGTCGGCGCCGCTGCCGAAGAATAGCTGCGCACTACGATCTGATTGACTCGCTTGTCGACCTCGTGGAACCCACTACGACCGCGTTCTGCTCTTGACTCTGAGTGCCCTGGCCGCAAAACGACGACTAGCGTAACCAACCTATGTATGGGCAAGTTGCGGTTGTCCTCGCAATTGCCCTTGTCCTTGCAAGTGACGCATGCTCCTCGCAGTCGCAGGCAACGACGACAAGAGTAAACCATACACAAAGTCCGCTGCCTGCGGTAATGCAGCTTGAATCGAATCGTACTGGATGACTTGTTCTAAACTTGTTCTAAATCGTACTGGATGTCGTCGAGACGGTTTGTTCTAAATACTAGTACAAGGAGCTGTCGGGCGCTTTTGACCTTCCCGAAGGTGAAGCCGCCGCTTTGCGCAGCTTCAACTCGCTGTTTGCTTACACTACGTACCGTGTGAGCCGCAAAGAGCTGGCCCCATGCATGTCGTCGTGCCACACTGCGCGCTGAAGACGGTCCAAGTACAAGACTCGATAGATCCGCTTGACTCACTCGACTCTCGACTACGCCAACGACTACGACTACGCGATCGCGGTGACGCAAGAGCTAGCGTTCGCGCAGCTTGTGGCTGTATTCACTTCCTGTGTATTCAAGACCTAATGAATTCGTAAAATACGGCGCCGACGGCCCTTTGACTAAACGTTCCAAAGCAGCCGCGCGCTATGAATGAATGCCCTTCTGCTTTCTTGCGCGCGCGCGCGCGCTTGCGACGGCACCATTTGTCGGCTCGATTTAGGGTGCGCCACAGACGGTCATCTTACCCAGGCCTGTCTGTGGCGACGCGTACATACAGGCGCCATGTATATGCATGGCTTTCGACACAAAGACACTCGTTTGTATTGTCGGCGCGGCCGGTGGCATCGTCCATCTGTCGCCGCCGGTTTTAAACGTGTCGGCGGCGGGCGCCAGCTGTTTATCTCCGCGCGTCGCCTCCGCCGACTGACCGAGGCCGCGCCGCGTGCGCTTCCCAACCGCTCGCGCAACCGCTCGTCCAATTTCGCATTCCCAAGAGCGCAATTTTAATTTCTGCCGAATCGGGACGGATCGGGTGGTCGACGTCGCGGCAACGGGAACCCCCCCCCCCCACGGCTTTCGGATCATCGTCGTGACGACGACGACGACGACGACGGCAATTCAGTTGGCCGTCTCGCCTCGCCGAGACCGCGCCGTGGAGTGGGGCACAAAGAAGCGGCGACGCCGCGGTGCGCGAACGCTCCGAACGCGATGATTCAGCGCCGCAGCAGCCACTCGACGACAACTTTACCCAGCGGAGATCTCCGGCCGGTAGCGCGCGCACAATGCGAATCGGAAGTGAAGCGCGGTTAGGACGGCGGGCGCGCGCCGCGGTTGCTGACTAATCAGCCGACCGCAGAGTGTGGTCGGCCTCCACTGTCGGCGGCCCTCCTCCGCAATGTTTGTGTTTGCTGCGTTGCCGAACGCGTCGGCCGGTTCTTGCCCTGCAAGAAGGGCGGCCAGTTGGCGCCGCCAACTATCTCTCCCCCCGCCAATGGTCCTCTACTTTTGGTGGTGCGGCGCGGCGTGGGCGGCCGGACGCACGCGCGTGCATGTACCTATTACGATAGTTTCAGAAGCGTGCGAACGCCCCATACATAAGCATAAGTAAACGTTAGCTGCGCGAAAGGCGTCATTCATATCAGTCCAGGACCCCCCTATCTCCGCGTCGACGCCGACGCCACCCCCGCTACCGCAGCGACTAGCGCGCGCGGTGTGCGACGCCATCTGTTCAATTAATCGACCACGCGCGGTCGTCGGCAGGCGAAATCGTGGTTGGAGTGTCGGTCGGCCGCGAAGTGGCAACGCCGTCTGGACCCTTTCAATTTTGGCTAATGCTCGCTGGCGTCGATTTCAGTGGTTGACAAAATTGATATGGTCGCTATAAAACTGCGCGGATCTCCCGCCGGGCCGCGACCATAAAAGGTCTCTATGGCGGTGCCGGGGTTCTCCTTTGACTCGCTCGCTAGGGAGGTGCGCGCCTCAGTGGCGGCCAGGCCGCAGGCGACCGACAGGGGCAGGGCTGGGATCGGCCAGTGCGTAGTGGCGGCGCGCCAGAGGCGGCAAAGGGGGGTTGGCAAGAGACGACCGTTGGTCTCGCCCGCAGCCGCCACCAAAGTCGTCGACGACGACTCCGGCTTTTTGTGGCGACCGCTTGCGGCCGTGCGAACGAAGGAAAAAGCTGTCAGCTGTTGGCCCGATTGGTGTGACCCGCTTCCCTCGCGCCGACAACTGTCACTCATTAGTCTTGTTTGTGTGGGCCACGCGCGCACACCGCCCGTTGCCCAACATCGAGCAGTCAAGACAATTATGGATGCGGGCCGCCGCCGCCTCCAACCGCTGCTTCCACTTCCGCTCTATTTCTTTGGGCTGCGGTCCTTCGCGTAAACCATTCGTCACGACTCGCCTGCGGCCGCGCTCCCTGTAGTGTAGCAAGTCAGACCGACGCTAGCAAGTCGACGAGTGCATCTAAGCATCGTCTATTTTGCAGGTTCCGCACTATGGCCAGCGGAATGTCGAATCCTCTAATGTTGCCCCGCACGATAACGTGTCCCATGCCGTTGAACTACGAGGCGACGACAGCGACGACGGCGACGCCAAGTCGGCGGTCGGCGGCGTCGGTGGGCGAGGCGGCGGCGGCGGCGGCGCAGGCGGCTGCAGCGTCGGCCGTGGGTCGGTGGGTGAAGACGAGCAGCCCCAGCGTCCTCTGCACGGGCCTGCCGAGCCACTGGCGCTCGAACAAGGCGCTGCCGCACGGCTTCACCGTGCTCGTGCTCGACTCCATGCCGGACGGCACCGAAGTCATCGTGCGCGCCGGCAACGAGGAGAACTGCTGCGCCGACCTCAAGAACAACGTCGCCTTCCTCAAGGACCAACAGGCGCACTTCCACGACCTCCGATTTCTCGGCAAAAGCGGCAGAGGTACGCGTTCGCCTACTTAGTACTTTCTCTGTCAGAACACACCAGCAAGCCGCTTCGAAGTTTAGGAAAAACCTTCCGCTTGTCGATCCTCTTCTACAGCAAACCCTTTCAAGTAGCGACATACGACAAAGCGATCAAGATCACCGTTGACGGACCGCGCGAGCCCAGAAACAAAAACCTTCAGCGTACGTTTCTCGTGCAGAAAGCAGAACACTGAGAGATTTAGAAATCGGCAGTTCAGATGCCATGGCCGACCATTCAAACTACGCGACGAGCGCCACTCACAAGAGACGACTAGAACTGCTGGGCTTACTGGAGCCAGGCTCAAAGTTGCCTCGACTCCTGGAGCCGATTGGACCTAGTGCCGGTCGACTGCCGCTGCCTCCTGGGGCCGTGTCGGCGTCGTTGGCAGCCCAACTGCGTCTTTACCAGAGTCCATTCATGCCACAACCTCTGCAGCCATCTGCGTTGGGAGCTCTACAACTGGGCGGCGGCCTGCAACATCTGGAGCCGGCGCTGTTGCTGGCAGCCCTACAGGCTGGCGTTGGCGCCTCTCCCACTCTTCAGTCGAGTCACGAGCCTATGACCGTGGAACGCCGTGCGAACGCCGAGAGAGCAGCCCCATCGAGCAAGACAACGTCCGCTCTTTGGCGTCCTTACTGACCATGAAGAATATGTGACACCCAATGCTGACTAGTCCTCTACTGATGAGTCGCGAGACCTTGCGTATGTAACTAGTGATAATTCGCCAAAGCCAAAGTTTAGTTGAGACAAAAAGTAGACGACAGGAAGAGAAATGATAGAATCAGGCTTTGTATTTGACGTTGTCAACCAAGTCCTTGATGAAAACATCTACACAAACCCTGTCATTCTCATCCTTGTCATTGTCATTCAAGCACAGTGTCAAAGCGAGCGTTATTGTAGCCCTCGTTTCTACCAAGACGAAAGGTAATCACCGAAGCGCAAGGCAGATCTTAGTCGTTGCAAGGAACGCTAACGTTGCACTCTAGCGGTAGCAAATTTGGGTGCACCACTTGTCAGGGGCGATCCACCAATGCGGTGGCTGTTTTGTCCGCTCCACCTGACCTTCTACTTACAACGGCAAACGTGAAAAACCGAACACACGACTCGGCGACTCCCTCACTCGACCGACATTGACTCGCTCGCTCGTCTTCCGTTCTGAGCAGCGTACGTTTAGCGCAATTGTGCGATGGTCACTTTGTAGTTTCGTCCCCAACTCAGCCACGCCCACAAACACAAACGACGAGTAACTGGGCTGACAACGTCATCCCTTTTTTACACACGGTTTCCCCCGTTACGCTTTGCCACACGTCATCCCTTGACGACTCGCCTATTGTTGTCGCCGCGCTGCGTTTACATGCGTTTTGTCGCGGTTCTGCAGGCCGTCAAGATGTCAGGGTGCACGTCGTCTCGCTCCTATATTCAGTGAGTTGCGGTGCCTTAGAGAAATCTCTTTATCAATTCCTCTCTGATTATGCCAACGAACTAGAATCAACTTTTGGTTCAAGTTGAACGTGCGCCATTTCGCGTATATACGAACTTCTTGTACGGAACGACTTGTACGGACCCAAAGAAAGTACTGCTGTACTGTACTATTGCGACAGAAATATTGGTTGATAACCTTGGCTTGGTATATTCGGTGTAGCGTGGAGGAAGAAGGAGAGGCAAAGCAAAGAGAATGACGGTGAAAACAGAGGAAGAGACGGGAGACGTGGAGATGCGCGACGAAGAGGTGGAGAGCGGGGCGGAGGAGGAGGAGGCGGCGCCGGTGCCGCGAGTGGACTACTTGGCGAAGCAGGACCTGTCGTCGCTGGAGCTGTCGACGCTGTCGCCTCTGACGTTCGAGGTGATCAGTCGGCAGGCGACGATCAACATCGGCACGATCGGCCACGTCGCGCACGGCAAGTCGACCGTCGTGCGCGCCATCAGCGGCAAGTCGACGATCAAGTTCAAGAGCGAACTCGAGCGGAACATCACCATCAAGCTGGGCTACGCCAACGCCAAGATCCTCCGCTGCTCGGAGCCCAGCTGCCCCCGGCCCGCCTGCTACCGGTCGGCGCCCAGCGGCTCGCCCGACCGCCTGCCGTGCGAGCGCGCCGGCTGCGGGGGCGCGTTTGAGACGGTGCGGCATGTCTCGTTCGTCGACTGTCCCGGACACGACATTCTCATGGCGACCATGCTCAACGGAGCGGCCGTCATGGACGCGGCGCTGCTGCTGATCGCCGGAAACGAGCCCTGCCCCCAGCCGCAGACGTCCGAGCACCTGGCGGCCGTGGAGATCATGCAGCTGAAGCATCTGCTCATTCTCCAGAACAAAATAGACCTGGTCAAGGAGGAGACGGCGCGCGACCAGTTCGCCCACATCCGCGACTTCGTCAAGGGCACGGTCGCCGGACAGGCGCCCATCATACCCATCTCGGCGCAGCTCAAGTACAACATCGAGGCGAGCAACAGAACGCGCTCCTGACGGTCAGAGCGTTCAATTGTGCGCGTGCGCGCGGTCGCGCACTGTTGCAGGTCGTCTGCGAGTACATTTGCAAGAAGGTGCCGGTGCCTCTGCGCGACTTCACGAGCGACGCGCGTCTCATCGTCATTCGGTCGTTCGACGTCAACAAGCCGGGCGCCGAGGTGGACGAGCTGACGGGCGGCATCGCAGGCGGCAGCATTCTCAAAGGTGCTCGCAGGCGCGCGCGCTCCTTGCCCACTGGCAGGAAACGAGAAGGGGGACAGTGTAGGCGTGCTCCGACTGGGCCAGGAGATCGAAGTCCGGCCGGGCCTGGTGCGCACGGTCGAGGGCCGGACCGTGTGCCAGCCCATCATGTCGCGCATCGTCAGCCTCTTTGCCGAGGAGAACGAGCTACAGTTCGCCGTGCCGGGCGGTCTCATCGGCGTCGGCACCAATATCGATCCGACGCTCTGTCGCGGCGACCGTCTCGTGGGACACGTGAGTGGCGGCCGCGTTCTCGACTCTGGCCGCGCCCTACTGTCGGCCGTCGACGCTTGCAGGTGCTGGGCGCGGTGGGCACGCTGCCGGAGATCTACACGGAGCTGGAGATCGAGTACTTCCTGCTGCGCCGTCTGCTCGGCGTCAAGACCGAGGAGAACAAGAAGGCGGCGAAGGTGTCGAAGCTGGCCAAGGACGAGAGCCTCATGGTCAACATCGGCACGTTGTCGACCGGCGGACGCGTGGTCGCCGTCAAGAACGACCTGGCCAAGATCGCGCTTCAGGTGCGCGCGCGTCGGCGTCTGCGCTCCCGGCCGAGCACTAGTCTCGTTGCTCGTCCAGAAGCCCGTGTGCACGGAGGAGCGCGAGAAGATCGCGCTGAGTCGCAAGATCGAGAAGCACTGGCGCCTCATCGGCTGGGGAACCATCCGCCGCGGCGTCACCATACAGCCGACGAGCGCGCCCGCGCCAGCTGACGACTAGCGGCTGCGCACTGCACAATGGACGGCCGTAGGGGCTGCTGCCTGCTGGTGGTGTGCACGTCGACGACAGCGCGACAAAGTTTGGCCCGCGCGTCTTCTAACTAGAGCGTTCACGAGTCTATGGTCGCGGTGGCGGGTGTCGGCAGTCCCAGTTGAACAAAACGAAATGCCATTGCCGTTTGTCGCTGCGACGTCGCTTGTTGAAAATGGATTCTTTCAAGTCAAGACACCTACTAGCGTGAGAAAACAGAGCGACAGTAGGACTGCGACTGAGCCAGGCCCGGCGTCGTCAGTCCGACTCGTAACCGGCTGCTGTGAACGACTGAAATCGTGGCTGGGCGTTCGGTCCGTCTCCAACGCCACGCTGGCCTTGGTCAAGCGCCTCATGTCCGTTCTTCTTTTCGATCCAAGCGTAGTCGGTTTGGCAAAGATTCGAAGCGGCTGCGTCCGTAGCGCGGGCGTCATGAGGGTGGAGCTGGTGTTGGCAGCGAAGGGGCAGTGGTCGCGCTCTCGCTCGAAGCGGCCGTTGCAGAAGTCGGCGTCCCGGCAGAGTATGTAGGCGTCGCTGTTGTCGACGTAGACGTAGCGGTCGCGCGCCGTCCTGTCGAGCCAGCACTGCTTGAGCGGCTTCGCCCAGCCCTTGGTGAACGTGTACCGACAGGTCGGGAACTGTTGGCCTGGGTCGAAGGCGGCGCCCGCGAAGCCGCACGTGCCGTCCGGCTGGCAGGCTGTGGCGTCGTCCAGGGAGTCGCCGAAGTCGTTGCAGGAGCAGCGGAGTCGGCGCATGCCCGCCTCGTCCGTCGGAGCCGCCTGCCAGGGACACGTGCGCGCCACCTCCGTGGGGCCCGCGTTGCACCAGTCGCCCTCGCAGCGTTGACTGTAGCTCTCCAGCTCGCCGTTCGTCACCGCGTACTCCAACATCGCATCTGCAAGTGACACGCGTGCGTACCCTCGACCGCCGCAACGATAAAAGTGACTACTACACTCGCCTTCCCTCCTCGAGTTACAGTACGCCTCTGGGTGACGAGAGCCCAACGAGTAGCTGGTGAAGCAGCCATGCGTCGATTTGCAGGCGCCTTTGAGCGTGCGACTTGCGCCTGCTGTTGTTGCAGCGGCTGACGGTCCAAGCCAGTCGGCCTGCGGCAAAACAACGCACATGGGTCCGTCGTCGACGAGCATCCCAGGGTGACAGGCGCAGGTGCGCGTATCACTTTCGGCACCGAGAAGCGTCGTCAACTGCAGAGTCAAGAGAACGCTCACGCCCAGTAGGTAACGAGGAGGCATCTTTGGCCGGCCGTTGACTTCGTTAAAAATGTCGTCTCTACGCGACCGCGAGGCAGGCGGCAGCGGTATTCGGTCGAGAGCGCATCGCGCACAATTGAAACCGGCGGCTAGCGGGCGCGCCGATGGCGTCGCCTAATTCCCCATTCATGAGCACCCCGTGCCGGCGGAAGCAAATTCGAGGCCGCCAAGCGCGTGAGTGGCCCGTCCCGCGCCTCGACAATCGGACGGACGGACTGACCGACAGTGCGACCAGTGGCTTGCGCGCCAACGCGCGCGCGCCTGCAACCACCTGTGTCGAAGCGACGACCACGACCGAGTTCAACGAGACTCGCTCTCTCACACCGGGCTTCACAAACAAATCGAGAATTACAAACGACTACGGCCGTAACATACGGCGGATTGCATCAAGAGGTCGAGGGATTAACCGGTAGCAACGGCGAGGTCGTATCTACAACTCCCATCTGAACTGGTATAACAAGGGTGTTCTGAAGAAAAGGGAAAAGGAAGAAATGCGGGCGCGAAAAAAAAACGCGGGAGGGAGCGGATGGTGTCGACAGGAGGCGCCAGGGTTCCACCGGGATTCAGGGCACAGCGTGTTAGACGAGCTTGACCGCGATCGGCGCGAAGCAAGCCTCCTGGCGCACTTGGAGCTTCTGATTGCGCACCAAGTCTGAAGCGCCCAGTCACACCTGTCTCCCTAAAGTGAGCGAGTCGTCCTGAGAACCCACCCAAAATGAGGGAGAAGGACTTGGCAGCCACCGCATTCGACACGTCGCTCGGGGGATAGAGCTGTCCGAACAGCACCTCGGCGACGCCCGCCGAACGGCACGTGAAATTCACGTGGCTGTAAAGCATATATCGTCGCCGACACGCACTGGCTGGGATGTGGAGGGGGGGGGGGCGAGGGGGACCGCGTACCGTAGGACCTCTCTCTTGCGCAGCTCGTACTTGTGCGTCGTCGCGGGTAAGTACTCGCGTGTGGTGCGCTCCTTCACGACTGCCGGCGCTTCTGGCGCGCGCGCAACAGCACCTTCGGCTAGAGAAGTTGTACAGGCCCAGTTGTGCGGCGAGCGCGAACATGCACGTACACACGCACGCACGCGCACACGCGTGGTCGAGCGAGAACCTGGCTGGTCCTCAGCTTGCGGCAGCTGCGCGCCTCCGGTGACATCTCCGTCGGAAATGGCGGCGGCGCTGATGCGGCGCGGCTGCGGGGAGGGGGCCGCGAGTTGCTCGGGCGGCAGCAGACTACTCGGCCGGCCTCTTCCCAGACCAGCGCCGTCGAGCGCTGAGCTGGGGCGGGCCGCGCGCGCCGCCTCCAGCTCGTCCGACTCGAACTAGAGGACGCGTGCTCGACGACGATTGGGCAAGGAAAGAGGGGCGTGGCATACAGAGATGCCCTCCGAGACTTTCGGCCGCTTTCGCGACGGTTCCGCGACGGCGACAGGCGCCGGCGGAGGCAGTTCGGCGTCGAGCTGAGGCTGCTGCGGCTCCGCGGCCGCCACCGCCATTTCTAGTTGCTCCTCGATGCCACGCTCCTTGTCGAGCTCCAACGCCAGCTACAAGCGAGCAACAGGTTCGATTTTCTTGAACGGCGATGACGACCAGCCCAGCCGGTACCTGCCGATTCCTTTGCGAGTCGGTCATCTCGACGGCGTGGGGATAGAGGGCCTCGTACTGGTGGGTAGTGGGCTGCACGGCCAGCGCCTTGTACTGCCTCGCGAGCGACGGCGCGAACCGCTGCTCCATGTCTGCAGCGCCGGCGCGTCACGCTTAGCTGGCCCGCGTCAGCCGCGCGGCCAGCCCGCGTACCGGAAGCGAGGACGCCTTTCGACAAGTAGTCGACGAAGTCAAGCGTCGTCGTGGGAGCAGCAGCGGTCGACTTGGGCAGGAGCTGGCGGTCGTCGCCGGCGACGAAGAAGGCGGCGCGCTGCGTCTCGTCGTCCAGGTCGTAGACGACGTCGCCGTAGTGGTCCATGTTCAGGCGCAGCGTCTGCTTGCTGCGAGAAGTCACGACGCATGACGACGGCCGGCTGCGAGCCAGTACGTCGAAAGGCCTACCGCTCCATGGTGTAGTCGTCGATGATGAGGCCCCGCTGGCGGCGGCGCCGAGGCCGCTTGCGCGGTCGCTGAGAGCCCTGCTGGGAGACGAGGCTGTCGTCGAGCTCGGGCAGCACCATGACGTTCAGCTGCCCCAACTCCTCCTCCACCCGCTCCTCCGTCGGCTGCTGCTCCTGCCGGTATACGGGCTGCTGAAAACCACGGCCACCCACGGTAAGGCATGCGACGCAAAGACACGAAACAAGACGTCCGTCGGCGGCTCGACCTCGTCAGGCGCTTGATCCGGCAGCAGCGGCACTTCCGGTCCCGCTACGCCCTGCTCCGAGAGTCGCTGCTCGACAGCGACGCTGAGCTGCAACCGTGGCGGACGCGCGCAGTACACAGCAGAGCGATGACAACACTCCGCCGCAGCACGCTCACATTGCGGAGGACTTCGGCGACCGTCTGCTCGGTTTCTCCCGCCAGCAAATCGCCCGCGACTGTGCTAAAGAGCGGCTGGCGCCCTTGCGCAACTGTTGCAAGCGAGGCGTGCTGAGACGGACAACTCTTCCTGCTCGAGCTGTTGGCGCCAGTCGACCGGCAGCGGGCCGAAGTCCTCGTGGGCGAGAGCGTCGGCAGCCAGCAGCGAGGGCCGGCCTTGCTCCTCCGACAGAGTGATGTCCTCGTAGCGCGCCGTGTGAGGCAGACTCGCTGAGCACGAAGATCCCACAGACTGGTTGGCGCTCAACGGCAAGCAACCTTGCCTTGCAACCTTGCAAAGGACTTTCCACAACGGTCTTCCGCTTGCGGCCGCGGCGCGTCGTCTTCGGCTCGAGCGCCGCCTGACCAGCCCCGCTACCGGTGCTGATCGTGTGGTAGTCCTAAAGTCGGCTCCGCTCCACAGGGCCGAGACGTGGATGGCCGCAGCGCACGAGGTCGTCGAGACTGGCGAGGACGATACCGTCGCACGCGTCCGCTTCCATGCGCAGTCGGAGCTGATCCACGAACGGCACCGCCGGAAGGTCCAGATTGTGCCTGAAGGGGACGCACGAACATTGCCGTAGGACAAGGCGAGGCGCAGACAGACAGGCAGACGACTCACCCCCTTCCATCGTGCGCCAAATTGATCTTCCTTCCCACCGCCTTGCCCCTTTGCAGCTTGCGAACGATCTCTTCGAGCTCCTCTGAACAACGCGCCATCTGCAGCCTGAGTGCGACGACGACAACAGCGGCAACGGCCTACTGAAAAGGTTGGCGCACTGCTCGCGATGGAGGAAAACGATGCCGAAACAGAGCTCGCTCAGCAGGTACAGCGACATCGAGTTTGCGCGGCCCAACGCGCCCGTCTGCGGAATGTAGTCCACCAGCTCGTCGCTGAACCAGTGCGCGCCTTGGAACGCGAGAGGAACACCGACGACAAACAGCGAGCGAACCAAGCGTGGACGACGTTGAAGTTGACGACATCGCGCTTCGCCAGACGCCGGCGTTTGTACAGCGCCAACCTGCAAAGAAAACACTGTAAAAGCATCGTCGTCGACTCGTCGTTGTCACTGAACTCGACAGAGTCCCACCCACCCACCCACCCACCACACAACTGCAAAGTGGCCACCGCCGCGACGGAGAAGGTCGAACGAGTAGAACATTGTTAATTGTTAGAAAGAAAACAGGAATGTATTTGAAATTCAAATTTAAAATAGATACAGTACTAAATTTGCATAGAAGTTTGAACAGCTTAAAAGCAACCAAAGCCTACACGCAGTTCGCATGCAAATAAAACAGCGTTTGCGCATTGGTAAAGTCCGTGTTTGTATTTCTTAGTTTTGTGTTGGTCTAAGATGCACTGTGCGGGTAGCTACGGAGGTCGTGTGCTCCGTCAGCGAGTGAAGCCGGTAAATTACTGTGAATCGAACACTTTTAAAGATGTGTTTGACGCTAAACCAGTCAAACAGCCGCCAGCGTCTGCGAAGAAGTCGCTAGAGCGACCAGTCCAACCCAATAACACCGACTCCGACGATGACCTATTTAAGGCTTTCCCATCGTGGCTGCCTACTTACCCAAAGGTCAGGTTCTTTTTGCAGTCTGGTTTTGAGAGTATGTGTGTGCGTGGTTGTGTCAGAGCTGACCGCTCGAATTGTGTTGGTGAGTGTTGGTGGCGCTGGTGAGTGCGTGACAGTTCTCTGGGATTGCAGACGGGCAATGACGACGCCTTCCGAGTGGCGTTGGACGAGGCAATGGTCGATGGCGACGTGGGCCCTCTGCGAGCGTTGTCCGGCGGACAGTCGACTTGCGCCGTCCACGGCTCCGACAGCTCGGAAGACGACGCGTTCGTCGGACTCCGCAGAGAGGACGGCTGGAAGTGGAAGCCGGCGCTGCCCCTCTCGCCTCCCAGCGGAGAGAAACGCGCAGCCGCGGCGAGGAAGTCTCTGTCGGACACGCTGCCCCAGCTGCCCAGGTACGCGGTCGTGGCCGGAACGGTCGGGCCGGGCGGAGTGTGGGTTGTTGGGAGACGGAGGCGTGTGACGACGCGCAGAGGCAACAGTCGTCACAAGAGGGCGTACGGCTGCGCGATGGCGAAGGCCCGGCGCCGCGTGCAGGCCGACTTGCTGTCGACGCGCGGCCGCGGCCGAGCTCGGCGGGCGCCGGCAGCGTCCACGACGAGCCAAGTCGGCCAGTCGGCAAAAAGCGGTCGTCGTCGTCGGCGGCGGAGTCTGTCGCGGTCGACGCTGGAGAGTTTCTCCTTGCTGGAACGATGCGAGCGACGCCGGCAGCTGGCCAGCGCGGCCAACGACAGCGACGACGACGACGCGCCTCCCTACTTCTCTGACGACAACGCCGCCGACGACGAGGGCGACGACGAGCAGTCGGTCGGCAGCCTCCTAATGATGACCGTGTAGTTCGCCATTCATTTATCTTGCCCACCCGTTCGTCTCTCGCAGTCAGTGAGGTAGGAGTGTGTAACAGCTCGTGCTCGCTCGCTTGTGTGTGTGTCTGTGTGTGCGGTCGTCTCTGTCCAGCTACTTAGTCACATTGTGAGAGCTTTGTCGGTGTGTTCGCCGCTATCACTAGGCCCTGTATTCTCGTTGGTGCCTCTGGTCGATCGATCGAGTGACTGACGGAACGGTCGAGTCATTTTTTTTCGGTTCGATCGCTTATAATAAAGAACGGGCCTTCTTGGGACAGAGAAGTGCGTGTGTGCTCGCGCACGCGCGGCGTCCGGCCCAACAGCCGACAACGCATGCCTATGCCTCCTCTCTCCCTCCGCCTACAGACGTCGTTGTGGGCTGGAAGAAACGAGTTTACTTGTGTCGGTGGTCCCTCGTCTTCAGCGACAGCGCGCCAATGTGGCCGGCCGGCGATCCCTCTTAACATGGCGCGCGCGCGCGTGGCGCGCCGAAGACGCGCCGACGACGAAGGCGCTCGGCAGTGCGCTGGCGGCAGCGAATTCCCCCTCCACACACGGCGCAAATTCGAGAACGGCGTCTCATTGTTCGGTGGCGCCTCATGCGCCGCGCATGCCGTCACAACCTCTGGTCTGGGGGCGTCGGCAAGTAATGGTTCGCGTCGACCGAAACTGTCGCCAAACAATAACGAAGCAGGCGTGTGCGCGCGTCACCCTCTTGTACCCGTCGTGTTTTTTTTTCGCGTGAACACTCCACTGCGGTGGAGAATACAGCTGACTGTGTGCGGTGTGTGTAGAGCCGCAGCGTGCGCTAGTGCTTACGGTAGCGAGGAGTCGTGTCGCGTTAGTCATGAACATGATGTGTGCATTCCTCAGCACCAGTCAGACGCTTCCTCTCTGTTCTCTTTCTTCCTGACGTTCCTCATTTCCAGCCTAGGCCACGCTTCTGCGTCACCCTGGGGTGGCGGTCGTCGTAAGCCTGAGAATAGCCCAGTTCAGAATGGCGCAGCAGAGTGGACAGTGGCTTGCGGTCGTGCTAGTTGCCTGGGCGGCGCTGTCGTGGACGACGACGGCGGGACTGAATCTGAATCAACGGGTGCCGGGCTGCACGAGCTTCGCAGAGCTCGAGGCGTTGATCCTCGAGGACGGCGTGTCAGAAAATCGGACGAAGGAGGAGCACGACCTGCTGGAGAAGGAGCTCAACCGACTCTGCTTCTGCGAGTGGGTGGAAGGCGAGGGCGCGGAGGTCGAGTGCACGTACGGCGCGAAGAGGCCCGAGCTGAAGGCGGCCGTCGACGCGGTTGCCGCTGCCGAGAAGCCGCTTCTGCGCGTCGTCGTCGAGAGGCCCGAGTTCGCCGAGAAGGGCGGAGAGGAAGACGTCAACCGCATGCCGGCACGCTTCCTCGCCGACTTGGGCGCTTTTCCGCGCCAGCTGGTGCTGCACGGCTGCGGCGGCCATTCGGAGCTCAATCTCGATGACGCCGCGTTCGACGGCCTCGAAGCGACGCTCGACACGCTGATCATCACGGACTGCGAAGCTGAACGCGTGCCCCAAGCCATCCGCCGCGCAAAGCAGCTCAAGCGGCTAGACATCGCGGTTGATCTGCGAGACCTGCGCGCCTCCGACTTGCTCGGACTCGACCAGTTGACCAACCTGAGTATTGCCAACAATGATTTGGAGGCCATCGACGTCGACAGTCTCTCGCATCTGAAAAATCTTCAACATTTAAAACTCGGACCGAAAAACTTTCTCAACGAGTCCGTTTTCGAGGCGATCAACGAACTCCCGCAGCTGATCACCTTGAACCTGGAAAAGATCTACTTGCTTGAAGACGTTCCACCCGGAGCAATGAGCAACCTGTCCAAGCTGGAATATCTCTACATGTCGACAAATCGCGTACAACACTTGCGAACCGGCGCGTTCGATGGGCTGATGTCGCTGAAGACTCTGGACCTGCGCGTCAATCTCGTGGAGACAATCGAGGACGGCGCCTTTCGAGACCTCAACAATCTGGAGACGTTGCTTCTTCCTGGCAACTATCTTGGTAAAATGGAAGCCATGCGTAAGGATCAATGGATTGGCTTGGAAAAGTTGACCTTCCTGGACTTGGGCTGGAACGAGTACAAGAAGCTGGAAGCTGGCTCCTTCAGTCACATGCCGTTGCTGGGAACGCTCGACCTTCGGCACAACCTCAACCTCTCAGTTATCGGCGACTCTACATTCAATGGACTGTCGAAACTGAAAGTTCTCAATTTATCCGACATTGCGGTTCAAAGGCTGACGAAAGAAGGAATGTCAGACATGCCAGCGCTGGAACAGCTCGACTTGCGGATTGTCTCGCCAAAGGTGCCGGGCCAATTGGAAGAGATCGGCCCTGCCGCCTTCGAAGGAAGTCCCTTGCTGAGAACACTCGCCCTCAACAGTCAGCCGATAAAAGAGCTCACCGAGACGGCCCTCACTGGCCTGTCCGGCTTGGAGGAGCTGAACATGAGCTACTGCTCTCTGTCGTCTATTTCAGAAAATGCATTCAGCGGCACACCGAACCTGGAATCCTTGGACTTATCCAACAACAAACTGACGTATGGATGAATCGATCGACTGTAACCGTGGTCTCGGTTGCGACGCGCGTCTCTCTGGTTGCAGGGGCCTTCCAGACGGGGTCTTCTCTCCCATTTCCGACCAGCTCAGTCTCTTGGACGTGTCAGGCAACCCCTGGCTGTGCGACGACCAACTGGGCGGCTTCCTCGCCTTCCTGGACGCGCAGAACAAGAAGGTCGGCAGCTCGTTCTACTTGCGCAACTCCAACGACACCCTCTGCGACCGGCCGTACGCGATGCGGGGCGAGGCGATGGCCCGACTCGACGCCGCCTCCCTTCGCGCCTACGAGCCGCTGCTCGACACGCCGCCCAATACGACCGCCAGCGCCGACACCGACTCCTACACGTTCAGCGACGACATCGACTACTCCACAGACCACGGTTGGCCATGTGCATGCATGTACATACGATACGACCATGTACGCTGTTTGGCTCGCATCTTCCGTATCGCAAGATTTTGTATTTAAACGCACGGCTGGAAAATGTAAAAATTCGACTAGCAGCCATCCACACCGTACACTGTACATACAGTACCTACAATCGCCGCACAATGTGCTTAACCAAATCACTTTTTGAGGTTATGAAAGGCAGTCGAAGCGACTGCTTTCCTGCTCCCCCTGGGGAGCCAGCCCCCCAGGATCGGGCTGACTGGGTCTCATCTCTCACTAGCAGCGGTCGATTGTGACCTGAGAGAGACCCCCGCGATCATAGAAGCGGCCCACACACAAACAAACTGCTTTCCTGCTGTCACCACCCCGCACGCAGTACAAACACCAACAGCAGTGTGTGTGTGCCCCCTTCAAATGCGCAGTGCTTCCAGAAGACACGGCGTACGGGGCGACGGACGGTCCGACGACGCGCGTGATCCAGGTGGTCGACTACGAGCCGCCCGACAGCGGCGTGAAAGCGTCCCAGGTGGTCATCCCGTTGCTGATCGTGCTCGCCTGCCTCGTCACGCTCATCGTCATCATCGCCGTCGCCATCGCCCTACAGCGCCGCAAAGCCGCCGGCGCCATCGCCGACCGCGCAGACGACGCGGAAATGACCCACAGGTGCGCTGCACAGCCTCACCGCCTTCCCCTCCACCGCCCCCTCCCCCCAACAAGCCACGACCGTTCAGAACCACTGCCTACATGGAAAGCGCACCAAATCAGAACAAGCTTCCGCCGGTCGAGCAAAAAAATGGCGCCTATACAAACGGCGTGAATCAGACAGAAAATTACATAACGTGATTCGCGAACGAAAATCGACCGTTCAGTGCAGTGCTTCGGGGCAATGGCGTGTCAAGTGTATTATTAGGTGCGTTGTAGATGTCCGGTGGAATGGCTAGAACAAACCCAAATGCCAAAAAAGTATCTCGGCCGACGGCACTCGGCTCTAACCGGTGTACGTACACAGGACGAACGTGTCCCGTTTCCGCTGCTGTCCTCGTCACACGCGTTCACAGATCCAGCAAGCACTCAGAGCCTTCGATTCTTGGCTGGCAGGCAGATAGATAGGGCAGGAGCTGGCAGGCGTCACTTGCTTTTGAGAAGGGCGAGCGCCTTTTCCAGGTTGTCGATCGCGGTCTGCGCGTCCTCGTACTGGAGGGCGCTGACGGCCCACTTGCACAGCTTCGTCGCCTGCGACATGCGGTCCATGTCGACCGGCGCCGACGTCGGCACCGCCGCAGACGCCGCGTCCCCTGCGCGCCACCAGCCAGTTCATTTCGTTTCGTCTGCACTCCGCTCGCGCCATCGACCCAACCGAAGTGCTGCAGCTGCACTGTGGCGGCGGCGGCAGCGACATCGGAATGGCCGGGAGCGTCCTGCGAGTGGGACGGCACGTTGGGATGGGCAGCGAAGTCGACAGGCGGCGCCGGCCCCTGCTCGTTGACGTTCAGTCCTGGAAAAGCCGGCAGCGGTGGCGCGCACGACCGGCAGCGACGCTCACCTTCGAATCCGAGAGCGGCGGGGTCGGCGGAGCCGGGCGGAGGTCCGGGCAGGGGCGTCTCACCGTTCTTGAGGCAGTTGTGTATGTAGGCGGCCTTCCAGCGCGCGTACTTGCGCGCCTCCGTCGTCTTCTCGTCCAGCTCGCCGAACAGCGTCAGCACGTCGAACAGATGGCCGGCCGTGTAGAACGCCTTCACCACGTTCCTGAACACTGCGCCCCATCAACCTCAGCAACACCCCACCCCCCTCACAACCAGGCACAGGGCCAACAAAAAGGACACGCGCACTTTCCGTGTCGACCAGAGCGATCCTCGTTGTCGGCGTACTGGAACACCTGCAGGGCAGCCGCCTCGAGGTGCGCGTACGCCACCAAATCAGTCGCGATCGCTTCGTTGTCACGCAGACCCTTCTTCACCTGAACTCTCCCCAATGACACGCATCGTCCACCAGTTCCACCATAATGTCGGCCTCACGCACACTCTCGAGGGTCCCCAGCAGCTGTCCAAGGTACTGCTGGCAGTCCGGCGCCTTCTTGTCCAACTGCATACCCGTCTGCACTGCGTAGAATAAACCTAAAGCGTCCGTAGTGCAACAGACGAGACGGGTAAGTTCTTCATCATGAGAACCGACACCAATAGTAGACGACAGGGTCCCTGTCGGCGTGCTCATTTGCGATCTTGATGTAGTGGCCGATTGACTTCAGCGTCGGCGGCAATCCGGCCGCCATAACGGTTTGCTGCTGACGCTGCGTCGCCTGCCGGCCGATGCACCACTCGATCCTTTCTTCAAAGCCAACCACGGCCGACCGACTAGGCAGTCAGCATAACAGACCGACCACAACATTGGGCGCACCGATACTACGTCAACCAGCGCCGTAGACAAAGCAGCGACAGCGCGCGAAGCACCAATACAAGATACGATACAAGAACTCGACTACGCAACAAGCAGCGCCAAAAGCTAGCTGGAGAGACAAAGCTAACGGTTGGGACATCACCAGCAGAAGTCCGGGTCCCCGTCCTCGGCGAGCATGCGGAGGAACTCGCGCCGCTTCTCCTTGAGTTTCGCTAAAAGAACGCCGCGACCGTTGAGAGCTGCCAACTGGCCATTGAAGCCAGCCAGCCAGCCACAGCACCTTTGTCAGCGGTCAGCGAGAGTCCGCGACCGAAGTGGACCATGGACCGGGGACGCGACTCGATTCGACCATTCGCTGCCCACATCGGACCTTAACATGGAAGTTCCATGCACGATCGCGAAAGAGGTCGTACGGTTGGAAGCGCACAGAATCGCGCCGGCGAGCTAGCGGCCCCGTCCGAGCTGGCCGCCTCGTGCCGTTCGCTGCTGCGGACTGAAAGGAAGCTTCGCCAGCGGTGAAAGCGGCGGCGCAAGCAAGACGGTCTAGAGACGAGACGGCGTACAGACGAGCTCTCGAATGTCGACAGCGCACGGCTCGTCGTCGTCGACCGGATCTACTTGCGCTCTTGCTCGAAGCGGAGCCGCGCCGACGAGCGGCTTTCGCATGGAAGGCGCTGCAAGCAGCGCGCCCTACGAGACGACCGACCGACAGCATCGTCGGCAGACAATCAGTCGTACGGAGCACTCGCGGCGGCTGTCCCTGCTTCTTCGACAACGGCTGCTCCTGCGCCGACGCGAGCTGCGGCTTAGCCTTCACTCCAACTGCAAGCGTATCCATCGCCACTTTGACCGCCGAACCATCGACGCGCGTCGTCCGCTGCTCGCCCTCCTCCTCCTCCTCCGCCTCCTCCTCGTCAACAATGGGCGTCGACGTTCCAACCTACCGAAGACGGCCACCGTTTGAAGACCGCTCACACTCACGCTTCGTCCAATAGAGTAATTACCAGAAGCGCGGTCGACTCGGCACTGCTGGCGGTGCAGACGACTCCGCCGGTCTCAAGACCGCCCACGAGGGTGGTGGCGAAGCTGAGCTCGTGGGACGCCTCCTCCGTGGCCGCCGACTTGCAGAGGCTCAGCTCGACGACGGCCGGCTCCGTGGGCGCCTCCTCGATCGACTCCAACTCGACGCCGGCGCTGAGGAGCGAGCCGATGTCGGCGCAGTGAAACCACGGCCGCAGCTCGTGGCACAGACGGACGCTGAAAGCAGAGCAAAGAGGCGGCCGGCGCCGTATGCGAGACTCGCAGTTGCGCGGCGAACGTCGAGAACGAACAGCGTCGAGAAGGCGAGCGTCTGCGAACAGCCGTCGGGCGTGCGAACGGGCCGCTTCCGGTGAAACGCGCACGCCACCTCCGGTCGGCGCCAGTACGCCTCGGGGCACTGAACGAAGAACACCGCTCGCTCCCTCCGCCCAGACGACTACGACGGTGTCGCGCGTCAGCCACTACACACACACGTACCCTGTGGGCCTTCAATCCGGCGCAGAGCTTCTCGGTGGCACGCCCACTGCGGCTGTGGGGGGAGGCGTGGACGAGCTGGAGGAGGACGGCGGCCAGATCCTCGACGGCCATCAGCTGCGAGGAGCGCACCGACTTCGTCGAGCCTATCGTCGCCGCGGCTAACGTTGCGCTCGAACGCACGCACGCCAGCAGCAGAGGCGCAGGGAGGAGGCACGCACGTCGCGCCTGCTCGTCCCTCTGCTGCTTGAGCCACTGGAAGCAGCCGTGCACCTCGTTGTACTGCTCGAACGGAAAGAAGAACGTCTCGCCGCGCAGCTGCAGCAATGGCGCACGCACGCACGCCGCGTCGTAGGCAGGCGCTACGCCGACCGCTGTCGTCACCACTGCGCACCTCATTCATGATGATCAGCAGCACCTTCGAGGGCAACGCGACCAGCTCCTGCTCCAAGTTGTACTGGCGGAAGTAGCTCCGCTGGCCGTTGATGGGAATCTGGTGGCTGTTGGCACGGTCGCGCGCTGAACGTCCCAATCGGCGTCGCCGCTGACAAGGCAAGCGAGTCGCTGGCACTCGCGCCCCACGCACACGCACGCACACACACTGACACAGACCTCTGTAGAAGGCGTCGTCGACGGCCGCCTGGCTCCTGGAGAAGACGTGGTCGACGGGGAAGATCCAGTGCCGACGACACAGCTCGCCGTCCTTCAGGTTGAACTTGACCAGCGACAACTCGGCCGGCGCGAACTGACGACACTCGGCACCGCCGGCACTGTCCGAGACGCCGTAGTAGCAGGTGACGGTCGTGACGAAGAACGACTTCTGGCGCAGCCTCTCGACTATGGACTCGCGGTCTGAAATGGACCAGCGCGATCCCAAGACCAGCGCGATCAACGCGTCACCACAACAGTACCTCCTTCCCCGCAGGTGCCCCACTCGAGCGTTTGCAGGAGCTCGTCGCGCTGCTTCCGCCGCTGGACGCTCATGCGGGTCGACTCGAGACGGCTCGCGTACTGAAACTCGACTAGCAGCACTCGGCTGCCGTCCTCGCCGCCGAGCCGCGCGCACCGTCAGGATCTTGTTCGACCTCTCGTCGGCCAGCACGCCGCTCGGCCGATGGACGCGTCGCTTGCTCGGCGCCGACGCGCGCGCCACGGCCGCGGCGCAGGCCACGCCCACGCTCGACGGCTCTTGACAGGCGTTCCAATAGAGCGAGCTGGCCACGCTCCGCTTGCCGTCGTCGCTGTCGTCGCCGCCCTCGCCTTCGTAGTCGGCGGCGGCGGCGGCGGCGGCGGCGGCGGCGGTGGTGGTGCTGGACGACTCGCGACTCGACGTCGACCGCAGCTGAGAGCGGCTGCCTCCTCTGGACGAGGCCGCTACGGACTCGCCGCGGCCGCCGCGCTTCTGCCTGCCCAACTCGCGCCAGCTGCTCTTCGCTTCCGCCGACAACGTCTGCACGAAAAACCGCGCTCTGAACTCCTGACGCTTCGACATCGCAAGGCAAAGGATTGACGGCGACCTCCCAAAGCGGTCCAGCGAGCTGGACAAGACTCTCTACATTCAGTCGGCGTCCCACGTCGCCCTCCATTCTGCCTCGCATGCTCTCCGCAAACAAAACAAACCCATTGCCTTTGTTCTTCGGCATCGCTCGCTGATTTCCTGCGTTCGCCTCGTTCGTTCGTTCGTTCGTTCGCCTGCGTTCGCGTTATAGACACGAAACAAAACGGCTATTTCCAAAATATGCAACCGATACAAGCACAACCGATACAAGGGATCACTGTAGCTTAGGCTTTAGCTTAGGCTTAGGCTTAGGCTTAGGCTTAGGCTTTTGCTTAGGCTTAGGCTTAGGCTTTTGCTTAGGCTTAGGCTTAGGCTTAGGCTTAGGAGGCGGGAACAATAATCCCTTGTATCGGTTGTGCTTGTATCGGTTGCATATTTTGGGAATTGCCAACAAAACCGAGAGAAAGAAAGACCGCGTGAAACGCAACGCAAATTTGGGTACAGTATGCTCGGTGTGTACATTTAAAAATTAGAGACTGTAGTTGTCGATGACCGTAGGTGCTGCAAGTTTTCTAATACAACGGTCATAGATCTGTAAGAATACAGACATCTTCTTTTCTTGTGAACAGGGCACGGAGACAAACCGGAATTGAACGGTAGGTGTAGTTCGCGCCCGTGCTGGTGTAAATAGGAAGTGGTGTTAAACACAGCAAATCAACAAAACCACGGAAAATTATTTTACGTTGAAAAATGTATACCATTGACAATAAATCACGCCAAGCCGTTGCCCGAACTGTTGAGCAGAACGATCACAAGGGGGCTTGGTCCGTTATCCTTGGCTCTGAAAAGTTCTGCAAAGTTGCCGATTTTAAATGGGCGAGTGAGTGTATTCCCAGCAGAGAAACGTCTAACACACAGTTCCGAGGGCACGTCAAAAGCCGCGTGCGCACATACTTACACGAAAGACGAAGTAAACGAAACAAAAAGAAAAACGCGGAACGATTGAGAAGGAGAGGACAGAGCAAGTGCTGCACTGCCGAGGTCGGTAGGCACGCGCTCAACCGCGCCATAACGGAGCGGAAAAAGCGCGACGACGAGCGCGAATACAAACACGAGACGGCAGGGTTGCAGGCAGCCATGCGCGTCCGCGAACTCGCTAACATTCGGGCCGTCGAACGGATCTGTCACGACTACTCCTATTGATGCGGCCGGTCGGCGTTGCGTCGTGGACACTGGTCCCCCCCCCCTCTCCGCGCCACTTTTCGTGCGTCCACTCCGACGTCAGCGTCTCTGTTGCGTCTCGATGCGGCATTCGCTTCGTACACAAAAGGAACTGCGAACCTGTCGTACGTTGACGCTACACGCGCACCGTAAATTCTACAATAGGCCCCACAACCCCAACGGTGCTCTCCTCTCCAATGGTGCCTCCAAGTTACGATACGCACCTTACATGAGCACAAATAGAGTTGTAGGTACATTTAAATGGTGCATACACAGCTAGACCCATCAGTAAGAGACGTTCGAGCACTAGAATGGGCAAACGTGACCAACAACACCGCAAAATCGGCAATTTTGACTGCGAAGTTCGACTACGTTTCGAAAAATCGAACTTGAGACTATAGTGCCTCCTCCAACAGTCTCACCCCTTCCCACTCCAATAGTGCACCTGGGTAAAGGAAGGTTGAATCTGTAACCCACGGCGAAATATTAGAGACATTGTGCTAGGCGCATACGCTTGAAATTCAACTATTGAACGCAACAGATGCTGAGTTTCAGCCGATGTCGTACAGATTGCCATTTTGTGTTGTCCGCTAGAGTCATGTTTTGAGTGCCTTAGGAAATGGATTGGAAAAAAGGCAATGGGCTCTGCCGGTGCACGTGCGAATTCTCCTAGTTTCGACCTTGTCAGGTTACTGGAGAATTGCCTCTTTTCAAACAGTACTTCTATTCGTGAACTCCCCAACGGTGAGTATGTAGTGGTTGGTGCCATGAGTGGAATGAGGAGAGGGAGGAAGTGATCGTCATTGCGGTGTGGGACACTTTAGTAGCGAACCATGTACAAGTGTCACTGTTTAGCGTTGACTACTAACACGTGTTTATTAAGTACAAGTAGGAGTCGAGCTGGTAGTAATTGCGAGAGGAAGGATGAAGGAGACGCTGGAGGCGGTGTCGGTGTCCCTGGAGAAGGTCGAGTGGCACGCGCCCTACGCGGGCCGAGAGCAGCAGCGCCAGCTGCAGCTGCGCAACGAGGGCGCCGAGGCGGTGATCTACAAGATGAAGAGCACCCGGCCCCACCGCTTCAAGATGCGCCCCGTCTTCGGCACCGTCGCCGCCGGCGCCGTCGGCCACGTCGCGCTGCTGTGCCGCGCCTTCGATCCCAAGAGCGCCGGGCTCAGCAAGAAGGACCGCTTCACCGTCATGCTCGCCGTCAAGCCCGCCGAGAAGGAGCACGACGGACTGGGCGCCGACAAGCTCTGGCGCCTCACCGACCACGCCAACGTCAAGGCCGCGCGCCGATGCCCCATCCCCGTCCTCTACTCCGAGGAGCCCGACAAGGAGGAGAGCGCGCCGCCCGCCGACGCCGCCGCCGTCGCCGCCGCTCCCGCCCAAGCCCCGGAAGCGTCCGCCAACGCCGACAAGCAGCCGCCCTCGTCGCCGCCCAAAGAGCAGGCGCCGCAGCCGGCCGAGCCCGCCCACGCGGTCGCCGCCGACGAGTCGGCCAAGCCCAAGGAGGAGCGGGAAGCGGCTGTCGGAGCCGCGGCCGCGGCCGCAGCCGAGGGCGCCAAGGCGAAGAGCAGCGAGGCGAGCGACGAAGACGACGACGAGGAGGACGACGGCGACGACGACGAAGAGGGCGAAGGCGACGACTGAACGCCCGTGATACTCGTCCTTGTCCGCTCCATCCACGCTCGCCATAAATGGGGCACATGCAGAGTCTTGTCGGCTGCGTAGCAACTAAAAAACACGAAACTTAGAAAATCGAAACAAAAGTTCCTATCATTATACCATAGCGCACCATACATGTTGTACCAACCTAGTACGTGCAAAAATGCTGAAAGAAGTTGCTTACTTTGCTGTTCTGAGTTTGTCCGCTCCATCCACGCTCGCCATAAATGGGGCACATTCGAAGTCTCGTCGACTACGTAGTAAAAGAAACGTAAACGGGTCTGGACCGACAGACAGATCCTGATTTATGCATGTTCACGTACACCACCTATACACGTACCTATACACCTATACCACCTATACACCTATACACCACCACGTACATAGCTTGAAAGCGTAAAACCGCCCAAAGGAACTGTTTCCTTCCTGTAAATGATACGATAAACTTTTTGTTCCCCACATTAGTATAGGTACGGTACGTTATACGAATTATTTCTCAAAACACGAATGTGCATGCTAAATTTACATAATTTATAACAAAACAATTCTACTTCTAGTGTTTTGCGCAATTTGAGACACACTAATCGTTGTAAATCACTGCTTTGGGCTCACATGAAAAATCAAATTGAATACAGTTGGCAACATAGAAACGTACCGTAAATCCTCTAGTAGTGCCTCTGGGGCACTATACTTCTAACCTCGCCATACCCTGGGGGGCACTATCAGAGGGGGTCTACTATTAGAGAGAGGCTATTAGAGGATTTACGGTAAATCATAAAGCGGGCAGCGGCATGGCCTAGTGGCAAAAAACCGGCCTCTTGCGCGCAAGGTCCTGGGTTCGATTCTTGATGGCGCCACTAGATCGAGGACTTCCCTTTCCATGGATTTTCTCGTGCCATCGCTGCCCTAGATTACAGATGGCGTTCTTCCGAAAGTCTTCCGCTAATTATACGGCTGTAGACGGGAAGGCGTCATGGAGATGGGTAGGCTACATGGGCCATTGACAGGCCTCCTAGCGTCGCCCCAAATCCAACAACAACAAATCATAAAGCGAACGAAGGACGTGTTCAGATGCGAGGTTGACTTGTTGAGAACTGTTGAGCAGACGACTGACCAAAGGCCCACTGTTGGTTTCCTAGGGCCCCGCCGACTTCACCGCGCCCCTGGAGCAGAAAAAGCGGTTGCAGACGCACAGCTTTAGCTGTACAAGGTCTTCTCAAAGTCGTTGACCCGCCGGATCGGTTCAACGCGCGTTGTTGTGCGGTTCGCACATTTTGCATATTTAATACCGATTATTTGCATAAGTGTGTAATTGTAGTTTAGGTTGTGTGCAGTTAGTTGTAGCTTCGACAGTCGCGTTTCTTGGCCGGCCAAGACCGCCTGGGTCGAGGTCGGCACTCGGATAGGTTTTGGCTTTTATCTTTTTGTTCCCGTTCGTTCCCCGTTTCCCTGCGCCCTCTCTTCCTCTCCCTCTCTCCCTCTCCCTCTCTCCCTCTCTTTCTCTCTCGGCGTCGACGGTGGAACGGTTTGGCGAAGAATGAGTTCGAGGTTGAAGAACAAAGTGTCCTTGTCGTCACGCCGAAGCGTAGGAGGAACCTACGCCTGAGCTCGAGGCAGCGAAGAGCAGGCAGCGATACGAGTAGCGCAGAGACCTGCGGTCCTCGTCTCCCCTCCCTCCCGAGACACATCTTCGTTACAGCGTTTCGGCAAAGACGCCGAAACTCGGAGTCAACCAGTCGCCAAAACTACTGGGCACGGTACTTCATATAAACTTTGAGTCTTTGACGTTACGTGTGATTCGCACATCAACATACATGAGATACCTATACGCATGTGTGGAGATGGCACCGGAGCCCTGTCTTGTGCCGGTGTCGGCACTCGGCCCGATTTCCAACTATACAAAACGGCGCGACGCGTATTGCGGCTCGCTGCTTTCTCAGCTGCTCGTGACGCGCCACCGACGTCCTTGATCATAGTTACTGAAAGGAGTACTCTGCGTGTATGCAAGGTACGCGTTTCTGCGAGCGAAAATGGCCATAGCCACCCTGCACAACGTTATGCGACAAGTCATCTTTTGTGCCGCATTGGTAGTTCTGCGTACTCCGTCTGTTGGAAGTGGGAATGCTCTTTGTTCGCCATCTCCGTCGACACGCTCGGCAGGCTTGGCTCGATTAGGTGAGACAACGATGGTGGGCTGCCAGTTCGGCAGCTTGCGCACGGCGACTGGCAGCGACGGCAAAGTGGTCGTGTCGACTTGCTCGAGCGCGAACAGCGTCAGCAACTGCGGCTCCGGCTACTTCTGCCGACGGTCGACCGGCGGCGGCGCCGTCAATGTCTGCTGCACAGACGCCAACGGCTGTACGTCTCTCTGCCGGAACGCGACGCGACGCGCGCACTCAAGTCCGACTCGTGGAAAGAAGAAGTGTGCGCTTTCAGCGGCTTCTTGTCCGTCTTCTGCGCCGACTGCGCAGCTCGCTGCCGACGGCCGCAAAGTCGAGTGCTCGACGAATCCGAACGCCTGCGCGCGAGGCTTTCAGTGCGTTGCGAAGAGCGGCAACCGATTGCCGTTCACGCGACTTCTCGCGAACCCCCCCCCCCCCCGGCCCTCCCCCCCCCCCTCCCCCTTCGCCCCTCCCCCCTTTTTTCCTTTCGTCCCTCCCTCCCTAGATTATCTGGTAGGCTGGCCTGGCGCGGCCTTTCCACCCTGCGCCCAGCCGATCCCGGGAACCCGTCCTCTCTCTCTCCCCTTTCCCCTCCCCGCTCCCCGGCGGCCGCTGGCGGCCTCCGCGCCGCGGCTCCGCCCGAGCGCCCCCCACGGGCGCCCCCCACCACGCTGCTCCCGCCGAGGGACCCCACCCTGGCCGAAGCCCTCCCCCCGCCCGGCCGCGCCCCCCCCCTTTCCCCCGCCCTCCTTCCCTTCACTACCCCACAGTCCCCCGCCCCCCGCCACCTCCAAGGGCAACGAAAGCAAGTCCCCTCCGCCTTTCAAACTGCCGTCACACACCTTTAACGAAAGCACGAACCCACCCCCCCCCACAGGGCCCGTATGCTGACAACAATTGGCACTCGAATTAAATTAGAGCGCTCTAATTCAATCGGGGTTGGCAAACGATACGCCACTTGTATCCTTCAGCACGTAAGAATTAGAGTGGTATACGGTACTTGAATTAAAATTAGAGTGAGCCACTCGAATTAGAGTAGAGCGACGCACTTGAATTAGAGTGGCACACACGCATAAAATTAGAGTGCTCCTACCCACTCTAATTTGCCGATTGCGCTAGAATTGTTTGCACACTTGAAACACATCTTTGAAATTTGTTGGTTGTCATCATTCTATGGATGCAAAGCGAAAGAAATTAGAGAATTAAACAAAAACTGACTGATGAGGAACTGTGCCAGCGGTTCTTTTTGACCACGAGACAATCTATCTCACGGGTCACGGATGTAGAGTAATTGTTGAGCATTTTTGAGTGACATGTTGAAGAAACATGTGTGTATGGGACAGTGGACTTCCCCTCCCCTTGGTCGAATGTAAGTGCATGTTTAGACGCATGAGCATGGTAGTTGTGAGGTGTCATTTCACAAACATCTCGACAAGCCTTCACAACCACAAACAGTAGCAAGCCCAAATCACGTTCAAAAGGTGATCGATAGTCGCACATAGAAACTCGTCTCTTGCAGTCATTCAAATGCGAAAATTGGAACAGTGGAAACGCGTTCTCGTTGCCGTCACTCCAAAGCGTTAGACGTAGGCGTAGAACGCAGGCCTTGGGCTGCGGAACGGCTGACACCGTAGCGCATGTCGCGTCGCCCGCCCCCCGCTGCGTCCCACACCACAACGACTCGCGTCGCCCTACAACAAAGAGTATTGATACACTCGATCAGGGAGGGGTTCAGTGGTTCAAATGTTGCTGGATTAGCGGTCACCGCCGAAAGGCTTCACAACCCCCCCCCCCAGCACCTATTCCGGACATACACTGCCGGATCCAGGGGGACCCCCCCCCCCCGTGGCCAACGAGGAAGGGGGGGGGCAGATATACATGGTGGAAGGCAGGCATGGTGGAACAGGGGGGGGGGCAGTAGTAGAAGCCCTGGAAGAGGGTTCGCAGCGGGTGGATTTTTACCCGCTGATTAACGCACCATGTAGGGAGGGGGGAGCAAGAGCTAGTTTCGCCTAATTTTGGACAACAAACGCATAGACAAAAGAAGAGAACGAAACATTCTCGTCTGCGGCGTGTTATTGTGAGCCAAAACCCGGCCAAAACGTGAAAAACGACTGCTTCCTATCTATTACAATTCATGCGGTCTATTCTATTAAAATTCACCCCCCCCCCCCCACCCCGTTAGAAAATCTTGGAGCTGTCAGTGCAGAAATCCCACCTGCGCCGCTGGGAGGGGGGGGGGAATACCCCTCAACTGGCAGACCCTGCCTATCCCAAAATAATTTCGCACCTACCCCCCCCCCCCCCCTATTTCCCATAGCTAAATTTTTTAGCGTAAAAGCGACACAAGTTTTGCTTGTGGCGCTGCACCAAATATGTTACGAACAAAAATCCATCCCAAAACTCGCGATTTGTACGTCAATCCACTGGGCCACACCCCTCTTCGAAAAATTGTCGATTTTACCCTCCCTCTGGGCCAATTTTTGTGGGCCCTCACTTCATCCCCCCCCCCAACCTTTTCACAAACAAATCAAACAGGACAGCTAGCAGTACCGAGTCGTCGATGAAGTGGTCGGTGCGGCGGCCGACGCAGTAGAGAGAGCGGCCTGCGCGTCGCTGTCGACGCGCCGACTGCCGGCGGTGACGATGCCGACGCAGCCGTCGAGGCCGCCGAAGTTGACGGAGTTTCCGAGTTTCTCGGCTATACGCAACTCGGCGCCGTCCATGCGGGTCGGCGGCGCGCCACCAGCTGTCTTCTCGCTTTCCCAACGTCGCAATAGCTTACAAAACGTCCAAAGTTCGGCAATAAAACGAGACGCTTAAGCTCAAAATTAATGACACACCTCCCACTCAACAGCATTCTTCTGGCTCGGTGCTGCCTTTACCTCCAGTTCCGCTTGCACTCGTCCAAAGAATAGCGCCGATCAGACGCGACGCGATGTCGACGTTGAACCGACTGACGACAGCTTCCCATGCGGGATCCAAAGAGGAACAGCTCTTGATCGCCAGTACGCTGTCGAGGATAACCCCGCAGAGGCGTTCTGCTGCTGCACCTGCCGCTCCCGCCACTGCTGCTCCTGTCTTTCGACGACGATTTCTCCATTTTTTAGCGCTTTCCTCGAGTCGACGACAAAAAGTGAGCATGCAGAAAATTGAAATTTTCGGGCGAGTGGCGTATCGTCCTAACCCACTATAATTAGATTTAGAGCGCTCTAATTTTTTTGTCAGCATACGGGCCCAGTTTCCGGTTTAGATTCCGAACATATAGATATTGGCCTCCGTAATGCTCGTATGGACTTTTTCGCATACAATTTTCGGTATCATCGCACAACTCGAGAAGGATAATGGAATCTACAGCGCCTTGCGAGTTCTTGCGATCGGTTCAGCTGCCTGATATTGCCATTTACATGCCGCGACTACATGTAAGGCGCCTTACATCATTTTGGTTGCTGTCTATGTTTGCTTTGATTCTGGTTTCTTTTGTCATTAATCACTTACCACTCTATTCTGTTGCGCTCTGACTCTTGGTCGCGTTGTCGTTGTAGTGGCCGTCGAGTTTCCATCGATTCGTGCTCGAACCGCGCGACTACATTTCGAGACTGCAGGACGCAGAACTGGTTCGTGATTAGCCGCTTGCGGTGTCCATTGGGCTTCCAGCTGTTTAGCGACCCCTGAAATTAGCTTTTGCCCACAATAAGCCACCTCCTGCCTACAATTGGCCCTGGTTCTCTACCTAAGCAGCCTAATCTGTAGGATTGAATACGTGTAGTTACCTACGTATTGCCACAAGCATTATCTTCAACATTTGGTTGCAGCCAGTTCACGAGCAGAGGTGTCGCGTTAATGTCGTCTTTCTACCTTTCCATGAGGATCCAATAATTCTGCTGGGCTTGCCATTCTTCCACAAGTTTTATGTGGAGCTCAGCTTCGACACGACCGACATCCGCAACTATTATATCGTCGTTGGCAGAAAAAAGAGTCGGTGTGAATTCTGATGCTGAAATGCTGAAAACAGAAGATTTGATCCTTTGTGAGTGTGCAACTGCTGACCATGGATGACGGATGTTGATACCTATGTGTGCACTGCAGGAGAGCGCAAAACAAATATGATTATGTGACTGTTCAGTCCACCTTCACTCAGCTTGGATTGCGAGTTGCGTGCGACAGCCGCATTCGTAACATCGAATTATGAAAATGCATACAACGATTCTTTTTTTAATGACAATTGAAAATTGACTCGCCACTTTAAGTCAATCGTCGGAAAATGGTGGGCAGAGACAGCACGCGATAGAAAGGTTTGGCTACAACCGGACAGAGATCAAGGTTCAGACCGCGATTGATTACCGGCCGTACACCTTCGATTTGAGCATCTGGGCGAGGGCGCGTCTGCAAACAGCGCTATTTCGGTGCACTCACTCCATCGTGCGATCGAATACCACCACATGTACTCCTCTTTTCGCACAAACATTCACAGAAACGATTCGGCGTCACAATTAGTGCGGCACTTTTAATGGCTGGCGGCTAGTTGGAATGGCTGGCTGGCTGCTGGCTTTTAATGGAATGCGTTCGTTGGCCAAGGCAACTGAAATATCGCCAAAAATTACTTACAAAGCAAACGAACCGACCCCCCCCCCCCCCATCCATGAAAAACTTCACCCGTCAGCAAAACAAACCGCAGCCAACCAAACCATGCCAACCTTCGTAAGCAAAGACGAGGCAGACACTGCACCGCGTGGCGCTCGACGTTTTTGGGTCGCTGTGGCACGTCGGCGCTGCGCTGAGGCGCCTCCAACAGGCAAAGATGTAAACACAGGTAACCATCTTCCAGCTACCATAGGCCTTCCAGCTACCATCCTGCATGAACTGCAGCAGGTCTCACCTGGTCCCAGCTTTAGTCAATCCTGCACTGATTGCAGGTTACCCCCTTGTTGAAGATGAAGAAGTAAGGAATGTTGACGAATAGGAGCATTTGTAGTCCAATTTATCAAACAAAAATGCACTTGCGGCGCTGTTTTTCCTATATTTTTTTAAGCATCTGAAGAGCGATTATGGCCAAAATTACAATCTAGAAATCGTGCCTGTGCCGCAGTGTTTTCAGGCAGACGAGAAGCTTTCTGAATTGAGACGCAGTATTTTCAGGACAGACGAGAAACTTTTTAAATTGAGACTTTACTGGTTAACAATGTATTCTGAAAAAAACAACGTGCAGGTCACCCTCCCTTGGCTTATAAACACCTCATATTCACCCCCTCCCCTCCAGCTTCGATGATCAGTTACACCGTTTGCCTTTGCCGTTTGTCAGTAAACGCTTTTTGCCACTCTTGCTGCTTTAGCACCAACAGTCACTCACTCACTCGCAGACGCAAACGCGCAAAAAGGGAAGCTAATTTTCATGTAGAGACATTGCACAAGCAACTGTAAATGCTTCACGTACGGCGCAAAAGGGCGTGGTAGGGCGCTACCGCAATATTATCTCGGCTTTTGCGTCCCTTCAGCCAATCAAGCAAATAATAGTGGCCGCGCTTTCTCGGGCGCTCGAGGCGACTTTCTCCGAGTGGAAGCCCTTGAGAAATTGTGAACGCTGCTGGCGGCAGTGTCCTGGCAGAAGCACTAAAACTACACGTCCACTTGGCAGACAGTTGTCTTGCAGCTTGGCAGGCAGCTTGCAGGCAGGCAGGCAGGCAGGCAGGAAGGCATGCAGCTTGCAGGCAGGCAGGCAGGCATGCAGGCACTTGGCAGGCAGCTTGCAACGCAATGCAATGTCCGCCGACTCACTTCTCACTCAACGCTACAAAAAATGTTTCAGCGCTACTATTAGTGCTGTAGTTTCAAAGGGGTGCTACTGGTACGTATGTACCTGTACATGTAAGTCGCCGAGAGTCACCTAAGCAAATTCGAATCCTTGAGCGAACAACGAAAACGACACAGACATTGTAGCGCGCCGCGCGCAACGTTTTGGGTCACTGTGACGCTGAGGTACTTGTACCTACGTCCTCTAGCCGAAATGGCTACTTCAATGGCCACCTCGCAAAAATAAGAAATAAATGGTGCATCATTATTTCGTGTTTGACGAATATTCTGGTGTCTGATTGGTGCTCACGAGCGTGCGTGCGTGCGTGCGTGCGTGCGTGCGTGCGTGCGTGCGCGTCTGCAACTGGATCAAGTCATCCAACTGACTTCGAGTCTGTTGTGTTCGTGCTTGATGTTCACTTTAGACCTTACCCCAAACGAAACCTTAGCTTAAGCTTGACCTGCGTACAACTATAGCATTAGAGCAACAACGTTGACTACAGTCTCTCTTTGCACAAAAACTGTGCATGTACCGCACCAAGCTCGCTTCAAAAAGCGCTTCACTTGAATTTGTTGCCTTAATGCTTAAAACACTTACTTAAAACTTAACAGTTTGCTTAAAACAAGCTTTGAGAAGCATATCCCTCTCATTATATCAGGGTGTACGCGGCAGCGTACAACCCAAATATGTGAGCACTTCCTCAATGCGGTTTGTTGAATTTTCAGTCGCTTATAACTCTTGATTGCCTGAACGGATTGTGGCGAATGATAGCTCAAAAGAACCGCCTTCTAGACCGGAATCGAATGAGCCGTCCCGCGTTTTGGTACTCGAACGCGTTAAGACAAATTGTACAAAAATGTTCCAAAAAAGTGGTGTTTTTTTTCATGTTCTGCACACACTTTTAGGGTCGCCGCTCTGGAACGCTACTGTTGATTGGGACGAAACTTGGCGTGAGCACGTAGTATATGATGGCAATTTTGTGCCCCAAGGTAAATTTATCTAGGTGCTTCGGATCTATAGTTATGGCCGATTTGGTCATTTTACGAAACATAGTCGTTTTATTTTGGTCAAAACCCGACAAGAGTAAAAGTCGAAAAAAAGCCGAGTAAACCCCCAAATGTTTTTTGATTTTCGTGAACAGTTTTACAAAGAATGTCTGGGGCGCTTGCATGATATTTAAAATTCTCACCACATAATGAGATATTGGCAACCAAAATTTCGGCAAATCCGACCAAAAAAAAAGTTTGTACCCTATAGGCGCTTCAACCGTTCGTGACACCGCTGTGCTGCAATGACAAAAGTTAATCGTCCAGACTTGGAATAGGTTACTTTCGACAAATGGGAGCGCTCCGATGCCCGTGTCTCTGTTAGCCCTCTTCGAAAGGCCATTTTTTAGGTGTTTTGTTCCAAAAGTTTGTTAGCTATAGACGCTTCAACCGTTCGTCGCAGAGTTGTGCTGTAATGATGAAAGTTACTCGTCTGGACCTGGAATAGGTCACTTTCGAGAATGGGAGCGCTCCGATTTCCATGTTTCGCAGCTCGACCCTCTTGGCGCACCCCCATTTTGGGCAAAATTTGGATCTATGATCGTGCATTATTTTTCATTTCCTGAACGAATTCTGGCGCGTGATAGCTCAAAAGAAGCGCATTCAAAGGGGGAATCGATTAAGTCATAACACGCTTCCATACGCTTGTGCATTACCGAGAAGTTTTTGGAGATGGCAGGGCCCACTTTACATAACAAGCTTCTTGGTTCGTCGCCCACTCGCGCCTGCATCAATTGGACGGAAACCTCGCAGGCATCTATGCTCCACATCAAAAAATGAAATCGCCGGAGGGACTCTTGCTACATGCCAGCTATGGTTTACTGGGCACATTCTTCTTTTTACCATGTTCCCTAAATCAAGAGGTCGCTGGTTCGAATCCCAGTAACGCGCGCCTGTGCATTTGCACGTGTCCCCTTGGGAAACCCCCCATCAGCGTTGCTTTACTGCAGGGTCTCCAAGCCATTCCACATTTTTTGTCTCTTTTCTAGGTTCTTTTACCAGAATTTTGGTAATTTTTGAGCTGGGAAAAATATTTATGGACGAATGCTCGCTACAGCCCCTGATACATGAAAATGACACATCTGCACACCCGCACGCACGCACGCACGCACGCACGCACGCACGCACGCACGCACGCACGCACGCACGCACGCACGCACGCACGCACGAGAATATGTGACATGTTGCTGCGCTTGGTTCGATTATACACGGTTTGTCCAAACTGAAGTTGATCATCTGATGAAGTGGCTACTTTTAATACCGCGTTTTTTCAAACTGGGCCTAAAGGAGCGTCACATATTCTCCTTTTTTTGCAGCCACCTGCAAAATTTTCCTTAATATCATGTACGCGCACACCCTACACCTCTTCATCATGTGTTATAGCACAGAGTGTTTTAGCGTGTTCAGACAGCAGAAAGCGCAGGAAGAAGACGAACCGTTTCCGTACACGCGAGATAATGCGAAATAGCGACGGCACACCAAAATCGTAGGTAAAAGTGGATAAAAGTGACAGCCCAAGCAGAAATGCCTACGTCGGCTATGCGATTTGGGGGGGAGGGCGACACTATTGAAGAGCGTAACGGTTTTCTGAAGGCAACAATCCGCCGGTTTCCGCGTCAGAATTCGCAGCTTTCCTTCTTCCTGCCGACGACAAGGTGAAAGCGGTTTCTGTCGCCAGTGCGGAACGCGAGCTCCACATAAAACTTGTGGAAGAACGGCAAGCCCAGGAGAACGAGTGTGTGCTCGAAGGGATCAAAGGACACTTGCACTTGACAATCCTGGAAGTCCAGAGGCTGCAACGACGTGTTCAGATCAACGCTTGCAGTAGGTACGTACCGTAGTTAGAGTTGAGGACAGAGCACCACAGAACATACAATGCAGTGCAGCTGCACACTACAAATAAACTGGGCACGAACCTGTCTCGCGTACTGTTTCAGTCTCACAATGTAGTCGCGTGGCTCGAGCAGGAATCGATGCCAACCCGCTGGCTACAACGCGAAAGCTATAAACATTTCGCAGACAAGTTAGGCAAGTGCAGCCAACATAGTGCCGTGGCATCCAGATGGAGACATTAGGAAGTTGAACCTCGTCGAAGTATCCGCAAAGCTCGGTAAAGCTTTGATGTCTTCTCGAGTTGTGCGGTACAGACAATACAATATGCGCGAATGCACCGTACACATTTGTCTCTCATTGGCCCCTGGGGGCTAATAAAAGACACACACACACGCACACACACACGCACGCACGCACGCACGCACGCACATACACACACACACACACACACACACACACACACACACACACACACACACACACACACACACACACACACACACACACACCGAGTGCAAACGACACAATTCACCCTAGGCGGCTAAATATATGGTTAATATATATCTCAATTCTGAATCCGGACTTGAGAGCTAGGTATCGCACAGTTCGAGTCGCCTAGTGGACCCTTGTCCCCTGAACGCGTTTCCCATGAAGGTGATCCTTGGATCTCCGCTGTCCAATAAAAAAATTACGGGCATAGACAACCTCGGTTCACCAGCGAAAGTGTCGTGGATCTAGAGAGACATGAATGAATGCTCCAGCTCATGTAGGTAATTTCTCGCGCTTTGCAGCGTCGTTTACCACGCAACAAGCTCGTTTCAAAAAGCACTTTATTTGAATTTGTTGCCTTTCATTCGAAATTTCGGTGCTTCAGCACAGATTTGACTGGAGTTTCCTGGAATTCTTTAGCAGTGCCGCCGATTCCTTTGGAATCGGTGAAATCGCCGCACAAGCAGCTTCAATGATACGACGCCATGTTATTGTCTGCTTTGTTCCATACCTGTAACTGGGTCTGGCAGAGTGGGGGGGGGGGTAGCTGGCCGATTTTGGGGGAGGGGGTCTCCGGAGCAAAAAGTGGGGGGGGGTAGCTGGCCATTGTTTGAGTTATAATGGAACTTTTTGGTCTAAAATGGGTATAAAAAGGGTGTAAACAGTGTTATTTAGCTGTTTTATGGTCATATAACACTGAAAAGCACTGAAAACACCAACAGTTACTCACCTTTATCGTTTTACACATGACGAAAATCCTTTGGGAAAATTCTGGGGGGGGGGGGTCGGGGGAGAGTTGGGGGGTGGTTGAAAAACTAGTGGGGGGCCCCAAAGCCCCCCCCCCCCAACCACCCCCCCAGTTACAGGTATGCTTTGTTCCATTGCACTGTTGTTGCATTGCAAAAGGCTACACAACCTTGCTTTTTTTTCAGAAAGGCCCAAAGTCTGCATTGCAATTGCCGATGGAAGAGGCAGGAGGGAGGCCTCCACGTCCACGAGTAGATACACAGGAATGCACTGATGCGCCCTAGAGGCGTACACGATGCCTCCTCCCCGCCCTATTACAGGGCAAAAAAAGTCAACGCTGCCTTATGGCACCCTGCATCTGTGTAGCGGGGTAGCCGGGTAGCAGAGGGGACAGGGGAGTGGGTGGCTGGCTGGAACCGACGCGCACTGGCGAACTGGGGGTTTTTTGGCGCACTGGCGAACTTGGCTGGCTGGAACCGACACACTATAGTCTGTCCAAAGTGGGGTTTTATGGCCGTAGCTCCTCGGATTTGTGGAAACGGCCAGTCGCAGCGCAGGTCGATCGATTCCTTGGCTCGAGCTACGTTCCAAACTGGAAAAATTTTGAAAATAGGAAAATGCGGATCCGAGTTATAATCGGATGCGGAGTTTTTGCACTTTTTACTGGAGAGACGGATTTGCGTGAAAATTGCAGGGCTGGTAGAGGACAGATGCCCCATGTCACCATCCAAAAATCATTTCGATCCGGTGGCGCGCTATCAAGATACAGTTGCTCAAAAATGGCAAAAAAAAAAACCGCCAAAAATCGCAAAAACAGAAATTTGCGGTTCACCCCCACCTTTTTTTCTCCGAATTTCCTCAAATTTGGCGTGTATACCATTCCGGGGGAGCCGCACCCACATGCCAAGCTCCGCACTGGTGAATGCACTATAGTCTGTCCAAAAAAGATCCGGACTGGGGGTTTTTTGCCCGTAGCTCCTCGGATTTGTGGAAACGGCCGGTCGCAGCGCAGGTCGATCGATTCCAGTTATAATCTGGTGAAGATTTTCCACTTCTACTGGATGGACGGATTTGCATGAAAATCGTAGGGTGGGTAGCAGACCCCCTGACAGTATCACTCTCCAAACATCGTGCTGGTCGGCCAATGCTTCGTTGAGAAACAGCTCATTGAAAATTGTGAAATTTGGCAATATTGGAAATTCGCTGTGCACCCCCCCTTTTCTCCTCTGAATCCCTTCAAAATTGGCATGTATACCCTCCATGGGGACCCACACCTGCATGCCAAGCGAAACGTTTCTGGCGCTATCTTGGTGCAGATACAGAAAGTAGCTGGGCATATGTGGGACAGTTCACTGTCCCAGAAACCGCTCCGCAAACCGCTCCAAATGCTCCAAATGGGGCTCCACAAGACGAATCGATCGGTGTGCAAATCGACGATGTTCTGACCCGAAATAAGCCAAGTGTGTCAAAACCCGCTTCAATGTTTATGTGTCCATAACTCGCACCAATATAGCTTCAAAAATGCTTAGCTTGGCATGCGGCTGCGGCTCCCTCGGAAGGGTATACACGCCAAATTTGAGGGGATTTGGAGAAAAAAAAGATGGGGGTGAACCGCAAATTTCTGTTTTTGCGATTTTTGGCGATTTTTTTCCTTTTTTTGGCAATTTTGAGCAACTGTATCTTCATAGCGCGCAACCGGATCGAAATGATTTTTGGATGGTGACATGGGGCATCTGTCCTCTACCAGCCCTGCAATTTTCACGCAAATCCGTCTCTCCAGTAAAAAGTGCAAAAACTACACCCGAGTGTAACTCGGATGCGCATTTTTATATTTTCAAAATTTTTTCAGTTTGGAATGTAGCTCGAGCCAAGGAATCGATTGACCTGCGCTGCGACTGGCCGTTTCCACAAATCCGAGGAGCTACGGGCAAAAAACCCCCAGTCCGGATCTTTTTTGGACAGACTATAGTACGTTCGCCAGTGCGGAAAATAACGCGGCCTTTCAGCCACGTTGTTTTGTGCAAAAATTGCTCCCGGACCCAGAAATTTTCCTCCCAGATTGGACACGTCCGGGTCCTATCCTTAACCATGCGTTTCCCCAGATTTAGCTAGAAATTTTGCTCGAGGACGCAGAAATTTTGCTCCCAGACACAGAAATTTTCCTCCCAGGTTGGACATTATCCTTAAGCATGTGTTTTCCCAGAAATTTTGCCCTGAGGGCGAAGAAATTTTGCTCGAGGACCCAAAAATATTACTTTTTATTTTTTTTTTTTGAAATTTTTAGAATAAATCTAAAAAAAGGTGTGTTTCCGAATTCGTCCTAAGAATGCTCAAAAAAAATTTCGGCCCGATCCGTCAAGCCATAAAGGAGAACCAGTCGCTAACAGACGGATAAACGAATGGACAGACAGACCATTAGAAATTTTTCCGTCCGTATGTCAACTCGCCGCGCTGATGCGGGGCACGTTTCTGTTTCACGTTTTGGTGCTGTTTATTGCCTGCCATTATAACCACTATTGTTGAAGCCGTCGATTTGCACCTACAGTACAACTGTAGATTTATTGCGTTCGCTCAGCGTTGTCACTACGCCATTTATCGGTTGCATTAGCCAGCCCCCTCTCCCCCCTCTCCAGATGATCCACCAAATATATAGGTTACAACTCGAAGTTTATAACAACTTGACGTGCACAGCTGCGTTCTGCGAAATGGACAAACCTCTAAATGTCCATTGACAAGAAACGGATGGCCGCTGCGAACGCCCGTGGGTTGGGAACTCCGATAGTACGGTGCCCTGCCATCTTGGAACAATATCGGGCGGATAAGCCGAATTTGGTCCTGCACAGCGCATCGGCTTCTCAAGCCAGTAGGGTCCGAATGCGACACTGCTTTGGTTGTTGCAGATTGGCATAAATCCTCCCATAGTGTCCCCTCTGCATTAGTGACCGACCCCCATTCCACCAATATTGGCCAGCAGTGCCAAAAGGCGAAAGTATAGTGCCCCCAGGGCACTACTGAAGGATTCGTGATACTGGACAATTGCTGGTTTCGTTCCTCTTTCTCGGTTCACGTGTTTTCAAGCAGTGTTTGAAAAGGGAATGGATCGGGCGCGACTTGTGAAAATCATATTTGTACAGTGTCTGCCTCTGGACAGTATCGCGGGCAAGTGTACTTTATTGCACCACGTTTCGGCTGCTACCAGCAAGCCTTGGTGCAAGGCTGATGGCTTGCGGGTAGCTGCCAAAACGTTGTGCAATCAAGTACACTTGTTCGCGACTCTGTCCAGACACTGCACGAAAAGTGTTTGAAAATATTTTTGTTAGGTACATATATTCAAACCTCCGCAGTCTAACCCTTGCTCCCAATGCCACAAAACCAAAATTGTTGACGACGTCGATCCAGATGGAAATTGATGCAGACTTCTTATTTCGGAATGGAGCGCTGCAACACCGACGACATGCGCTAGTCATAACCCCTTAAGTCCCGGGACACAGCGGGACAGCGGGACAAACTGTCAAACGGCCGGAAAAATCCATGAGCTTGATCCCGCCGGCCATCAAGATTAAATCGGTAACACAACACCAGAATCAAGGTCTGACTGTTTTAATCAAGGTGTATTCAGGCCTCATTTCATTTTCGAATTTTGTTTTTTACCCAGATCATATGTGCGACGCAGATGATAATTGAGCAAGATTTCAGGTGTGCACAAATGCGGGTGATTGGTGTGCACAAATGGTGATTTCAGGTGTGCGCGCACCGGCGCGCGCGCCGGTGCGCGCGCGCGCCGGTGCGTGCGTGCGTGCGTGCGTGCGTGCGTGCGTGCGCGCGCGTGCGCCGGTACGTGCGTGCGTGCGTGCGTTGGTGCTTGCTTGCGTGCGTTTGAAGTTGCTTGGTTGTTTGCCGTTAACATCCAGTGCGTGAAAACACCTCTTATTAATTAATGAGTGTAAGCAGTGCATACGCTAATGTGCACTTCTTGCTGTATGCGCACAATTCAAATACGGACAATTTTATAGCATAGCCTACATATTCTAAGAATCACAATCAAATCAGAATCCCCCATCACAAAATCCTGGATCCGTCACTGATATACTTCACACTTTCTGCAGCACTAATAGGGTGAGGGCAGATGTTTCAATCTGGGCGAATCCAGAGTACTTGGAGGCGGCAGTATTGCAGGCTTTATGTGAGGCTACAGTGAGTTGAATACACATCATTTTTTAAAGCGGACGCCCCGAATCCCCACCCCATGATTGTTCTTCCTATGAAGATCGCCCCTCTGAGCTGAGACTGTATATTACTGTACAACCTATACCATGTTAAGTTTGAGGGAATGATGTCTCGAGTCCAAACCCCGCCCACACATTGATTCAGTAGGTGTTCTTGAGTAGCATTCTTAAAGTAAAACGATTCAGTTTCTTTAGACTACATAGAAGGACTACTATGTATTCCAGGCTACGAATATCTCGACACAGACGCAGCTGACAAAGAAATAATATTCTTGCCAACGACAACAACCAGGCAAATCCGACCGCCGGTGTCACGAAATAAGTCATCCCCCAGAATAAGTCATCCCCCGGATGACTTATTCCGGAATAAGTTAACCGGGGGGATGAGTTAGCCTGGGGATGACTTATACCGCGACACCGGAAGCGAAAACAACGGCCACGTTCGCCTACTGTATGTGCAAATGCTTCTGTTTGCACATACCATTTTTTGGCTCCATGAATTTTAGCTTAGGTAGGTAACCTAGTAGGTAACGGCAAAATCTAGGTAGGTAGGTTAGGTACAGGTAGCTCGAATTTCGCGCTAGGTAGGTTAGGTTAGGTTACCTAGGCCGAAAAAAGGCTAGGTAACCTACTAGGTAGGTAACCTAGCTAGGTAGGTTGCCATCACTACACGGGACTCGATCCAGCAGCCAAGAGCCTTGCTGTGCTCCGCGAATTCGTGACCGGCGCTTTGTACATGACAGAGGCCGAGCACCAGACGCCGGTGTACCACAACTGTGTGTGCACTAGCGAGTGCTGCAGCTGATCCATGTACAAAGGTGATTCGCTTGCAGGCAAGCGGCCCATGTACAAACCGTCATGGAGGGACTCGGAGACGCCGCTAGAGGCGGTCGTGTCGGGGCAACCGGACTTCATCCAGGACTGCATTTGGCGCGGTCTCAGCGTTTCTGGGGCTAGAAACACTTGCAGCAAAGTACGTCTCATTTTGGGAATGAGTAACTTGGCAGTGGAAGTATGCGGCAACATCGCCACTACAGGTGCAGCTGCTGCAGCACCTCCTCGAGACAATCCGCCGAATCGTCAGCCACCATAAAAAGCTGACATTCAGCTATGTCGGACAGAAGCGGGGGCGGTTGGCTCGCAAGATGATGCTGCCAGCTAGACTTCACCCCACCGATGCCCTCGTCAAGGACCAGGAAGAACAGAGTGAGCAGGAGCGTGTTCGCCTTTGTGTTGCTCATGTGTCACTCAGCGACATTTGTTTCCTCAGTCGTGAATGAGTTGCCGCCACTGCACGACGGCAGGCCCCTGGAGAAGCCGTGTTGGGGCGATTCGGATGCGGACACCTTGATCCGCCAAATGCGCACAGAGCGCAGTAAGTCTACAAGGAAAAGTCAGCGCGCGGTGGAGCGTCAGAAGAAGGCCGCGAAGAGGAAGGCGTCGGGAGGAGGCGCGCAGCCTCCTGCCAAGCAGAGAAAAGCGGCAGCACCTGGTGACACCGGGTCGACTGAGGACGAGTCAGAGGAAGATGGGTATGCACTGGGGGATTGCATTTTGGGGTTGTATGGGTTGTACCCTTAACCTACCTCAATTTGCAACAACACTGAATTGCATCTAGGTCGACTGCGTCAGCGAAGACGGACGAGCTGGACCCCCCCACCTGTGACGAGATGACCGCCACCAACACTGCTGAGGCGGCCCCTGGGACGGACAAGGTCGTGGGGCTGGACAGCGACAAGAGAGGCGGCCCGACGTTCACTGACGAGGCACCACCCTCTGGCGAGCCAACGCGCAGCCTGGACGACCTCGGCATGTCCGACTTGCTCAAGTTGCTGAAGGAGGTGTCTGATAAGTAGTGAAACTACAGCGCTCGTGTTTTTTACTTTGTAAGTGTTTGTCGTGAGGAAGTACAAGTGTCGTGCAGGCACCTTGATTGGCACAGTGTGTCACTACCTTTGGGAGTTGTGGAACGTCTGTCAACGTTGTGCTCATGCGCAATTTTCAGCAGAATGGATGCTGATGTCCCGGGCCCAAGCCAGGCTGCTCGAGCCGATGACACTGATATAGAAACAGAGGCGCAAGAGGTGTGTGTGTTTATTGTATCTAGGACCAAGATCTACGATCTACACATGTACATATGTGGCATGTGACATAGCAGTTATGTAGCACAATGTGCATCTGCGTATCTAGGTGATGAAACGCCCCCTGTTCAGGTGGACATGCATGAAGCTGATCTCATTGGGGACGTGTCAGACTTTTCGGACCTAGATGATGAGATACTTGCAAGTGGACCATCTAGGACTGCCCCAGTAGAAAAGAAAGCAAAGCTGAGGCATGTGACGACACCTCCCTCTGATGCCGAAAAGCAAGAAGCAGCTAGGCGCTTGCTTCCTCTGCCAGACGATTTTGAGTGGGTCAACCGAGTACCTGTCGCAAAACCGAGACCAGCCTGGCATCCGCACCCCAACCTTGATCCACAAAACACGCCAAATTTCGAAAGCAAGTCACTGCTGCGCATTTTTCTGACGATGAGCGAAGGTGCCCTGAAGCAGTTTATGGACTGCACAAACAAAAACGGTCGACAGACTCTACGGTCTGGATGGATCAACCTTACGTGGTCGACGACAATTTTGTTCATCTCTGCTGTTTTTCACATGGACGTGCAAAAGAGGAAGAGCATTAAGAGCTACTGGAGAAAGGAGGACCCAGATCCTTTTTTGCATTCCTGCAGACCGCATCTGACTCGCAACAAGTTTGTGCAGTGGTACCGATATGCCCGTCTATACGACCCAGATGCTGTGTCAGCAGAAGAAAAAAGCTCGAACAAACTGCACAAAGTCGACAAGTGGATCCGGCTCCTACTTGTTCAATTCCAGCGAATGCGGCACCCCCGTCAGCAGAATCTGTCACTTGATGAGGAAATGTCTACTTTCAAGGTTCGCATTTAACCTAGATTACAATCAGTTCTGTTTACGTGTTTTTTTTCTGTGTACAGGGGCGATGTGGTCTGGTGCAAATCATTAAGAACAAGCCACGTGGAGAGGGACTAAAATTCTATGCCATCTGTGATCCAAAAGATGGATATGTTTATTCCTCTTTGCTTCACTCAGGCAACTCCGTTCCATTTCAAAATGTGTGGGGACGAATTGTTGCGTTCTGTTATGAGCTGCTGTCAGGCGAACAGTCGCAACTGACAAACTATCTCGATCAAGGATTTTGCGTGAGAAAATTTTTAAACAAATGTGTACTGATGTACCATACGTACTGATGTACCAAATGTGTGACTGCGCAATCTAGGTCTACACGGACAGATACTACACAACTGTGCACATGAATTACGCTATGGCTCAGCGAGACACATACTTCTGTGGAACTCTGAGACGCGAGCAGAGGAGCAACCTGCCAACCGAAATTATGATGGGCACTTCCAAGAATCCGACTCCAGCTCTTGTGAAAGACATGAAGAGAGGCCACTACGTTCGGCGCTTCTCAAACAGTGGTCTGTGCTCTGCCCTAACCTCATTTCAAATGCATGGCTAAGTAGGCACAATACAGCATGCAATGCACAATCCAGATTATATTAGACACACAGTAAACAGTAATCTTTATAGGAGAAACCATGGCCCTGAGCTGGATGGACAACACGTTGGTCACCTTTTTGACATCCATCACTGAGTCAACAGAGGAACCGACGTACTCCATGAGAAAGGGGAAGGACAGCAAGGGGAGAGCTTATACAGTCACAATCACACAGCCCCATTGCGCGAAAGACTATACGGAGAACATGGGCGGTGTTGACATCCAGTATGTCATTGATGATATAAGTATTGGAATGATCTTGATTATAGAGTATCATTGTTTAGTGATCAACATGGCGCCTTGATGAAGCATCACCACCGCAGCCGCAGGTGGTACGTCTCGGGCGTCTTCCTGCAAGGCTTGGACTGGGTCGTTTCGAACAGCGTTGTCCTCTACAATGACTTCAATCAGCAGAAGATCCGCCAGTCTGATGCAAAGCAGCAATTGTCCTCAGCACTAAAACAGTTTGCTTTGCACATGGTACAACAAGATCAAGATTCTGCAGAGGAATCGGACTCTGATGGAGATGACGACTTGGACCAGTTCAATCCCACTGAAATTGCGCCTGCACCACTACCTGTGGAGCATGTCAAAAAAATCAGGTTGGATGGAGTGGGACACTTTCCGAGGCGGTTCCTGGGCCGCAAGCGAGAGTGTATTGGCCATGCCCAGCGCGTGGAAACCGTCCAATTCTGCTGCAAGTGTCACGTTTTCCTCTGTGACCGAGGCTGCTTTGGTCGTTTTCACACTTTCAAACGGTATTTGTACAAGAAGGGGGCATCAGGCAAGTCACGAATCAGCAGGAATATTGAGCAGTACTGATAAGTGATCCTTCAAGATCAAGATTGCGTGATGATTGCGTCTTTCGCTTTCTCAAATGCTTGTCCACGCAACTTTCGATGCGATCGGTTGCACTGCTGTCTTTCATCGCAACGGTCGCAATGCTTGTTGTCTTTCACCTTCGACAATGTGCCACACCACAGCCACGCATGTCACTCGTTTAATCTAGGTCTGCCACATAATGTACATGATTGGTTACTGCATAGCAACATGTGCACATCATGTTCATCTGTCACGGCGTTGTCTGTCAAATTACACATCTGGATTACAAACGAGTTTGGTACACCAGTAATCTTGACGGCCGCGGCCATCAAGATTATGTAGAGACCAAAAATTTTTAAAAAGATCAAGGTCATCAACGCTTTGTACCCCATTTAATCAAGATTACGAAAAAAAAAGCATTTTGAACCGTGTAAGATCTTGATGTACGTGCAGATCAAGATCCCGAATTTTTGCGGCCATTGAGCGGGACACTTTTTTTGTCCCCCCGCCGTACGGCGGGTACCGGGACTTAAGGGGATAAGGGGGTGGGGGGGGGGTACTACACTGTATTTCATACTATGAAGTGCAACGGCAATGGAGCAAAACGTGGATGCAAACAACGCATTATCCAAAACGGTAAACCTTTTCATGGCACAGAATGAGTATAGACACAGTCATATTCTGCCGGTAAGGATCGGAGCGTGCTGCTCAAAATTACTAGAGAAACTGCACCAACTCCACATGATTGTGTTGTATCCCCACTATATGTGAAGCGCTCCACCATCCTCCCAACGGGGGCTCCAGGGCTCCCTCTCCAGCAGAGTAGGTAGTACGTTCACAACAATGCTCCTCACCCTGCCATGGCTGCTTTGACGAGAGGGCTGTGGGGTTGCAGTCCGACCAGTCCGTGAGGTTGCTGCTGCGAGCCAACGTATGACGAAGCAAATCTCGCACCGGAGCGGGGACAGCTCAAGAGCGGGACGAAGACGCCAATGTTCACGCTCACGACCAAGCCGTACAGTTCCACCGGCCGCGGTCTGTGCAGCTCGTTGAGAAGCCTGAACGGACACTGCAGGTACATTGTACATAGCAACGATTATACAGTACGTACACTAGCAATGGCGAGGAATTTGACAGAGGATTCCCAAATACATATGCATAACCGCGGGGTATATATATTCAGAACAAGCTCGTTTCAAAAAGCACTTCATTTGAATTTGTTGCCTTTCATTTGAAATATCTCTGTTTGAGCACAGATTGGACGGGTGTACACTTCCTGGAATTCTTTAGCAATGCCGATTCCTCTGGAATCGGTGAACTCGCCGCACAAGCTTCAATGATATTGTCTCCTTTGTTCCATTACAAAATGCACTGTTGTTGTTGCATTCACGTCCACAGGACGTCCACGTCTGTGCATACAGGTGCATAGGAATGCACTGATGCGTCCTAAAGGCATCCACACTGCCCCCTCCCCGCCCTAATAGGGGGCAAAAGCGCCAAGAAATTTTGCTGGAGGACACAGAAATTTTGCTCCGCGATTTGCGGAAAATAACGTGGCAGAAACTTTCAAAATTGACCCAGAAATTTTGCTCCGAGACCCAGAAATTTCGTCCCAGATTGGGACACATCCTAGTCCTATCGTTAACAATGCTTTTTCGCAAATTTGACTTAGAAATTTTGCTCCCAGACACACAAATTTTTCTCACAGATTGAGCCCTATCTTTAAGCATGTGTTTTGACAGAAATTTTGCTCGAAGACACAGAAATATGAAATGTTCTTTATTTTTTTTATAATTTTTTTGGAATAAATCTAAAAAAGGTGTATCTCCAAATTAGACCTAAAAATTTTGGCTCGATCCGTCAAGCCATAAAGGAGAACCGGTCGGTAACGGACGGACGGACGGACGGAAGAACGGACGGACGGACGGAAGAACGGACGGACGGACAGACCATTACGAATTTTTTCGTCCGTATATGAACTCGCCGCGCTGGCGCGCGGCGAAAAAAGACGAATATTCAAAATTTAGAAATTTTGCTGGTGGTGGAATGATCTATGGCGGAGCGATCTCGCCCAGAACTCGAACAGTCGAGAATCGTGCAAGCAAACATATTTCATTAAAACGGTTATTGACTAAAGCTGCGCAACTTCCATCCGTAAAATTCAACTTCCAGTAAATATTTGTCATCGCGGTCGACCGTTTCTCACCCATCCATCCACATCCTCTTCTTCCTTCACCTACCCAAGGAATGTTTCTCGCAAGAAAAAGTTCAAAAATGAGCCTACTCTGTCTTCCTTCTAAAGAAATCTCCCTAATACATCTCCAGGGGAACACTTCGGATCATTACCGTCCTAAAGTTGTATTAGGAGAGGTGTTTTACAGACAAAACATGCCACTACCTGGCCTGGCGTTGCAGAAAGTCGACCGTGACACCAGTGGTGCCTTCGCCTAGCAGCGGTGCGTATGAGGATGCGTTGTAGTTCGGTGTCTGCGTGCCATTCCATCCGTCGGGTGCGTCCGGTGGTGAGTAGTACAGCCCCAGCTCCCTGTTCGACACGCGCGACGTCACAAACTCTGCAATTTCAGCGGCTCGCTCGTACGCACTGTATATGTATAGTAGTTCAACTGTCGCCAGCTCAACTCGCCCTCCCCTCCCCGGATGACTCCCCCCACGACACCTGTAACTGGGTGGTGTTGTGGAGTTTGGAGAGGAGAGCACACCTGTAATGGGGAAGGGAGCGGCATTTTGACGCTATTTGGGACAAATAACTATCCGCTCCCCCCTGCTCCAGACACCCCACCTCTCGAAACTGCTATTTACCCCCCTCCCCTCACAACGGCCCTTTAGCCTCCCCCCCCCCCCACCCCCACCACTCGGACGGCCCCGGTCGCAGATATTGTACCTATGATGGTGCGGATGAAAATAGCAGGGGGTGGTGGCGTAGGCTGAGCTTGCGAGGAGAATAACACTCGAAACCACCATACCTGACTTGCGACGGTCCAATCCCATGCGTCTCAACTGTTCGTAATCTATTGGCACGGTCTGCCTCGGTTGATAACTGAGTGGGTGGTAAGGACTGAGAACGAATTCGCTACGAAACGCGCCTAAAAAGCGGCTACTTAAACACTGTCCGAATCGAAACCTGAATTACTGAAAAATAGCAACGCAGAGGACACTATATTCTAAGACTACTATATTTGCTGCTGAGATGCTGAGAGCTTGCTGAGAGTGCAACATTACAAGGAACGGTAGTCAGTCACCAGTGTCGACTATCGGAAAGAAGAGTTTTTCCCCCATTTCCAGCCAGAGTCGGATGCGGCCGCTGTCGACGCAAGCGCCGTAGATTTGCACCCGCTCCGGACCCATGTCTCCAACGAGGCGGCGGGGCTGAACGACGCACCTCACTATCGTCTTGCTGACCACTCGTACAGTAAACCTCACCCAACAAATTTACCACATCCCCCTCCCCAACCTCCCTTATGGCCTTTCAGATTATTACCGCCACAACTCTTCCACCCCCTTCCCCACCCCTATTCAGCCGACAACTCTCGATTATGTAGCTCCCTCCTCCCTTCCGGCCGAATGTAGCTCCCTTCCGGCCGAATGAAACAATTGGCCTCAAGGGGGCTAATGATAGGTTTACGGTAATTTGTTTGCCAGCACAAATGAACAATTTGTTCAAGTCTTGAGGAATACGGCAGTTCACATCAAAGCAATCAAAACATCCTGCTGCGCGAGTTGAAAGCTTGACCCCCTCCTCTCGCCTAGGAGGCTAGGTATAAATCATGACATGCCTCTGGCGCCCGCAACGAAAGCGCAGAGGAAAGTCAGTGTTGGCCGATAATCCGATCGGACAGGCCAATCAGGTGAAAGAAACTGCGCTCACGTCTGCAGCACTAATAGTAGCGTTGAAACATTTCTTGGAGCGTTGAGTGAGAAGTGGAGGCGGCTGGCATTGTATGGCGTTGCAAGCAGTTGTCTGGAAGGGGGCGTGTAGTCTTAGTGCTCCTGCCAGGACACTGCCGCCAGCAGCGTTCTCAACTCCTCAGGGGCTTCCACTCAGAGAAAGTGCCGCCACTATTGTTTATTTAATTGGCTGAACAGACGCTTGCCTACATAACATTGCTGTTGTGCACTCACACGCCTTTCAACCATACGTGAAGCATTTACGAATCACAAATTCACGATGTATGTACATACAGTAGATGCAGGGTTCTATACAGCCACGTGTCTCTAGTGACTCGACAGAAAACGGTGCAAGGTGACAGTAAGTTCCACAGTTGTTGATTGGGTGTCACTGGGCTCAGATACGACCATACTACTAATTAAAAAATTGAAACGTCGAGGAAAACAATTGGCTATGGCTAATGACAACGAAAGAATAGAAGAACGAAAGCTATTGCCAAGAATTGCGCGTCCTATATGTAGTCGCCGTGTAAGTTGTTGGTGGTGATTTGCTGCGCGAATGTATTCCAAACGCGCTCTTTAGCGCCGTCTGCAGCTATACATGCCATCCAAGCGTGGCGTCGACGAGCACTGCATGCCAGCATCGGACCAACAAACCCGTACTCCACTCCATGCTAGAATGCGTCCAACGTTTGCAGTCGGCGCTGCAGTCGCCTCGTGGCTGCGCCCGAAAGGCCAACTACTGAGAAATGAAGGGAAATGAGGGGGAAATTTCGGAAAAAAATTTCGACAAGCGGTCGGGGACAAAATTCCGACCTGGGGGGACCAAATAAAAGAAGGTAGGAGGGAAAATAGCCACCACTGTGATACCTTGACGCCCAAGGTACCAGCGCTGTGGTAGAGCTATCCCACCCGAGGGCCTGGGGCGGCGATATCTACCTATCTCACTCACTCAACCAACATAACCTCGTGTCGAGCCAAGAATCGACACTGAAGACTTCTCTTGATCGTGCTGATACGCGAAAGCTTTGGATCTTCTCCTAGCGGCTTCTTCTGGTTTGGTCCGACGACGAACGAGGCGACACACGACACGACGAAGCGTTCACGTGACGTGCGATACTGTGCTGCGTAGGGACACGGTGGTGAAGAAGAGAAAGAGAGTGTTCAACGAACCAACCGCCGGCGAAACTCACGAACGACGCGCGCACCCGCCTGGCCTGGGCGTTGCCGCAACACACGATCCGCACCGCTGCACCAGGGAGCCGGAGTGAGAACTCCAGACGCGCTCCCAACACTCGAAACTACCTCGACTCTCACACCCAGAAAGTGGGGAGAGTCCAGAAGCAGAGAAGTAAGCGAAGTGACTGCTCACGTGGCAGGGATTCAAACTGAACCCTCCACAAGCACTACACAAGCAAAGGCACCGTAATGGAACCATTCTAATCCATTCTGATCGAGGTACGATGGGGGATGGGAGGGTAAGCACCGTCGGAGAAAGGGTGGCAGCCTGTGCCCAAGATTACTGTAAAGAGACCGGTCTTACACTTGGCCCAATAATGACTTCCGCCCGAGAGAGAACAAGGATCAAGGTCGTGGTTGAGTGAGACTGCGACGGGATCAGTTGCCGATCACCTCTGACTTCAACTTCTCGGCGAGGGCGCGTCTCGCGGCCAGCGTCTCCTCGCTCACTGCCGTCGTCGACTGACCGCCTGCAAACAGTGCTATTTCGGTGCACTCTACACTAACAACAAAGTGGCACACGCATGTGCTTCAGAAAAACGTTTCAGCAAAAAGATTTGTAGATTTGTTTTCGGTAATTGGGTACTTACTGTCTGGAATTTGAACGGTCCAACAGCGCAAAGAATGCGAGCACCTTGTAGCGCCTGGCGCGCGGCGCGCGACGTTTTGGGTCGCTGCGTGGCGTGGGCGCTGCGTTCCGACGCCTCGAACGCCTTCTGCCTCTCCTGATGCTTCAGCTCCAGTAGTCTGCAACAACAACTCCGAATGGCGGGGGAATATCACAGTATGGAAGGATATCCCAGTGCCTTTCTGACAAAAAGAGCAAAGAAGAAAAAAACACAAGCAATGTGCGTACATACTTGTCGCGTTGCTCCTTCAAGTACTGTTGTCGCGCCTTGACGACCTCGGCCGACGGCTTCTCGGGCTCCTTCAGCATGCTCTGTGCGGAACGTTCGCTCACGACGCTCACACACGATGATCTTAGGCGTAACGAATTTTTCTGATGACAACGAGTTTATTTTGTTTACAATGCAATTTGATAAAAACTCACTCCCACTTCCGCGACTGTCTTCCGTCTGTTGCCCTTGTCCACGACGTCTGCCGATACCTAAAATGTTTCTCTATAGGTACTTTATTGAACTAGCATTTTTTTTTGTATTAGTACTGTGACATTGTTGTGACAAGAACCTCGTCGTTCGTTTTCTCCTTTCTGCTGGCGCTGGGAGGCCTCTTTTTGGCGCTTGCTGGCCTCTTGACCTTCTGGTCCTTGTCCGCTTTGGGCGACTTGTCCTTGTCTTTGTTCTCTTTCTCCTTTTCTTTCGAAGGCTCCTTGTCCTTGGGCGACTTTTGCGAGAGCTTCTGCTCCTGTTGTTTGTCGGCATCAGCAAGGGAAGACAGCTCGATCGCCCGAGTCAGCTGCTTGTCGTGCTCCTCCTGTTTGGATGTTTTTTTTTGAAATCATTAATTTCGGTTTTCACATTTTGGAAACAAACAGAGTGTTAGCAACACGCTTCTAACGAGGACCTCCCCTCTATATAAGGGGCATTTCCCCTCGCTCACTCACAGCTGGCTGAGTTCCTTGAGAGACGCTGCCTGGCACCCGCAAGCCGGGCACCCTACCGGAGGGGCGTGGGTTCGACTCCTGCCGCTGCGCATTTTCCCCGTCTCCCCTGGGTTCTCGCTCCGACATTCTAACGCTCCCTTAGTAAGGGTAAGTTACCCGGAGCCTCTCGAGCTGATCCTTCTGCTCGAGTGTGGCCTTCATGGCCGCCTGAAGATCCGACTGTGCCGCGTCGCGCTGCTGCTTCTGGTCGCGATCGAACTCCGCCTTGCTCTGTCTGCGTCGGCGGCCATGCATTGGCGTGCGTTTGAGAGTTTCTGTGCGTGCGTGCGTGCTGGTGCGTGCCAGACAGAGCGCGCCAGTATGTGCTGGTGAGGGATCGTGCGTGCCAGTGTATGCTGGAGCCTCCTCCTCGTCTGTGCAAGCTGCAATTGTGCCCATGGGTGCTGGTGCGCGTCGGTGTATGGTGGTATGTACGTGCTAGTGCATGCTGGTGCTGTGTGTCCGAGCAAACGCCAACTAGGTATGTAGGTATACTCACTTCATGACTTTGATGAGGATCTTTCGTTCGTTCTCCTCAGCCTCCTTGCCGCCCTTTCTGCCTTTCTTTGTCGTCTTCGGCTCGTCAAAGTGGGTCGCGAACACCGCCGGTACAAGACCGCACATAAACTGCAATGACACACGGGTCCACGCTGCACCTTCAACGGTATATTCGCAGTCAAAAGCCCTCTCTTTGGCGGTGGGGTACTGCAAAGCCTGTCTTGGAGAGGAGGAGGGGGGGGGGGCGGTTGGACCAATGTTTGGAGAGCCCATTTGGTCTGTAAAAAAGTCTAAAGTGGACTTGTGACGCGCCTCGATCATCTGTAGGGCCTGCAGCTGCAGCTCGACGTTCTTGCGCATCATCATGTGGACGAACACCTCGAAGTCTTGCGCGCCGATCACGGGCTCCAGCGCGTTCTGCAATTTGGCAAATTTGGTAAAAAAAAAGTACAGAGTACCGAAGGCGCTATTCGAGGATTGACAAGAAAAAAGTAATAGGGACGACCTTTTCCCAGGTGCTCGCTGCCTTCTCCGACTGTATGCTCTTGAGGACGTCGGCGCTACTGGCGCCCGTGTCCTGACAGAAGCACTCCAACAACACGTCCACCTGCCAGACGAATGCTTACAGTGACGCACGCACGCACGCGCGCACTCACGCACTGGCTCACCATTGTTCTGAAGTCGTCATGAATCTCCTTGTAAACTCTGTCGTTTCTCTCGTCCTTGTCGAACACTGCAAGTGGCCCAGGTTTTTGTCTAGTACATTTAAATTTCAATAGGAAAATTTAAAAAAGGTATCTGCGCGTACCAACGGATTTTTGCTCGATGAACGCCATGACCGGCAACGCCCAGACGGGACTGTGGAGGAAGTCCATCAACTGCGTGTAAATGCCCGTCGCAGCCGTCTCCGCCCCTCCGCTGCCCTTGCTTGTGGACGTCATTTGATTTCTGTGCAAAAAAATCAATAATGCAACTTGTTTCTAGTGTCAGTGTTTCTAGTTGACGACACAATCACACACCACCTGTAGGTAGTAACCACCCTCACCCCCAAACAGCGTTACGCAAACAGGTATTGTCACCACCTAGCTTTGTAAGGTGTGCAGTAGAACAAGGCTTGAAAGGGTAACACATCGAAAATTTTCTTTTTAACAACCGTACATACGCGCATGTGTTCACAGAATTTGCTAACCAACACCATTTCAAGACGCCCACTTATATTTTCCGCCACAATTCCAAGCAACAATTGACGGTTACAACTCAACGGTTCAGTCACCTCCTCCACCGCTCAATAATTCTCCGCTGGACTACTGCTCAAAAACCGATGCTGACGTGCACAGAGAATGCGTATTCAAAAATAAGCACTTAGCATCTCACTCAGAGGCTTCGCCACCAATTCAGCCCGCAGCTCACTTGCGGCTCACCTTTCCTCAGCTTTCCATTCTCACGGCGCCTTCGATTGAAATGAGTTGTCGGCGAGAGCAAAGTGCGCGGCGGCGATTAGCTGTTCAGTTGGCTTAGCTCAGATCGGCAGCGTCAAGCCAAGCCGGGCTTGCTACGAGGACGGCGACGCAACCAGCCGGCCCTGTTGTCATGGCGACACTGAGGCGGAGAGCCTGGTGCTTTCACACAACGGCCCATAGAGAGCCCTGGGGCAACAACCGCCAGAAAGTGGGAAAAGAAGAGAGGCGTGCGTGCGACTGAGAGGCATTCCGCTAGTCGCAGGTGTAAGGCGACAGAGGCGACACAACCGATATTGCAGAACGCGCTAGACAAAATTGTACTGTTTTCAAAAGGCGTATTTTACTAAAATAATGTTACAAAATGGCTGATTTCTGCCATTTTAAAATGTTTCAGTGACTGGAGTCGTAAAGTAGTCATCTACCGGTATGTCAGGAATATTGGCTGTGCTGCCGTTTAACGTGAAATTCTCCATTCTTTTCTCAAACCAACTGGACAGCTTAGAGAGGAACCACTAGCTTTTTTGTCAAAAATTGTATTCAGGGCTGTAAAAAACATTTTGCAAAGAAACCGTTTGGCGGTTGCACGTCGGAAAAGACGATGGCCAATTAAACGTTCCGCTTTTGGCTGATAATGCGGTCTGAGGCATGCACGCTTCAGTTTCGATTACTCGTCGGCTAAATCTAATTAGAACTTATACCGTAAACTTTCTAATTGGTCAACTTGGGGCTACATGTAAGGGTTTCATTCCGTCCGTAGGGGAATAGAAACTTGTAGGGGGAGGGTTGATATATCGGTGTTAGAGTTGGGAAAAATACGTTTTGACTTTGGACCAGCGTATTTTTTTGAAAAAATACGGTATTTTTTTAAAAAAATACGTATCTTTTGTATTTTTTTAGAGTATGTATGTACAGGTACCGTACATCATAGTAAGCCATCAGCGAAGTGTCCAAAGCCTAAAAATCGGTACATACAGTAGGTCGAACGCTGTAAAACTGTGCAAGCACGCAAGTAGACGAGTAGGAGTGTTTGTGCGTGCGTGTGTGTGGGTGTGAGGTGAGTGTGTCGGTGAGTGGTGCGTAAGCGGAGTAATGAGCGACCAAGAGATTTGGTTGGCATCCTAATGAACTGCAATTAAACGACACAACAGTTTCAAACCAGCTGACACATTACCTTGATGTCACGGTGCACCTAGCTAACTGCAGTCTAAGTACTACAGTATACAATAAAACTGATGATTACACCTTCAACATCACTCGATTTTTCAAAAGCTCGAGCAATGTACCCATGAACATGCCATATGGCGTACTTAAAGGTCAAATTATACGCATAATTAGGCTGACTAGAGACGAATCAGACTTTATTAGAAGAGTACAATGTATCATCAATGAGTACAAAAATAACGGTTTCGAAGAAAACAGAATTTTGAAAACCATTATGTCAGTACTACACAATTATGAATATAAAATTAGATGCATGATCCCAAACTTCAACAAGAAGCGCATGATTAATTCTATGTTGAACAACTAAGTTCATATGACGGTTAAATCGGTAAATACAGTACATACGATGCAAAGAACGCACAGAACTACAACGATACGTCTAATGCAAGTGCACGATTTACTAATTCACGGTTTTAAATTCAACAATTCGCTACAGGTTTATAGAAATATTTATAGAATATCGCAAGCTACAGGAAATATTTCAACGATTAAATTATGGCAAGAATGCGACTACTGACGCGGAATTTCAAGCGCGGTTAGTTGACAAGGTGGTTTCTTTTTCTCACTTTATGTGGTCTGAAGACCCATGATGAGTCTACGAAATGAATGCACGATATAAAGGGGACGCGTCGTTTCTGACGAGCCTCGCGCGTCTCTCGGGTGTCAAGCGGTGGAGGCGAAACACCCACAATTGCAGAAAGTACTACACAAAATTATAAATTTAATTTTCTCTGTAAAAATTATTTGTACATTTTCTTTAATTCACAAAAATACAAAATAATTTCTATCAATTGATTCAATGTACTTGGCAGTAATTCAACGTGGCTGATCGTGGCCTAGAGCCCGCGCCTGTTGGATTCTGTCTGGTAGAAATTATTAAATAAGTAAAAAATACAAAGTAAAAAACCCGTTTTCGGGTGCCGGTTTACCGGCGAGACCAACCCACTTCGGTGGGTGCCGCTCTGCGGCTAGACCAACCCGTTTCGGCGGGTGCCGCTCTGCGGCGTGACCACCTGCTTCGGCAGGTTCCCTTCGGGGAGAAACCACCTTATGTATTTACGACCGAATGCACGTTTTGTAACCGCAGGCAGGATACATTGAATTTTGCATTCAGACATTTAGCACCAATCCGCGCAATGAAGCAACAGGAGCTATGAACGAAAATTCGGAGAAAATCGAGAACTTACCTAAAAAGTCGAAAAGGATTTGGTAAAGTGAACGCTATCAAAAAAAGGAAAAAAGCAGAGAAAATCGACTCAGGATCCAGCAGAATGAAGCCTCGTCGACGTCACAAATTAAAGAAGCTAGAAGTAATTCACAAAAGAAAATCTCCCCGAAAATTAGTCCGAAAGTCAGAAATCTGTTTTTGAAAATTGTGATTTATGTCTTAGCAGTGGTATGACGCATAGACGTCAGTGACGTTTTCATCCTTGTATCGCTAGACTATGACCCCTCCACTGTGATTTGTACCTCCATGCTGCTGTAGTCGACCACCCTGTAGACCACACGACCACCTAGGTCTGTACAGTACATGGTATGGCTACTACTTTACTACCAACACGTACAGTATTCAGGTATAGGTGTATGTGAGGTACACCTCTATCCTAGACACGTACCATACAGCTATCCACGGAGTAAATTAACACATGTACATTTCCCAGTCTAACAGTACAACTACGATTAGTTATTGTACACACTAAACAGTACATTACACAGTACAACCATACATATGGGATCGGCAGCCGCTCTACGGATGGCGCTCCCGCGGCTTCTGCCCTTGCCTCCGAGGGCTCGGGAGTGATCCCTAGGAATCTGGGCTGCCCAGGAAACGCTATTTAGCCGTGGCAGACGCCTGGCCAGCAGCCCTGGCAATAGTCTCGGAGGGACCACTCTATTCCTGACTCAATCCAAACCTCTCTTTCGAATTCTGCCACTGTACCGCAGGCTGGACGACAAGAACGCACCACCACCCGTGGTTCTACAGGGAGGTTCTGCAGCGTCAGGTGTAGCAGTGGAGAAGGAGGACCGAAATACAGTATTCTACCGAACGAGGGCATTCATAGTGTCACACGCGCATGTGGAAAAAACTGTATAACCTGTGCATTTATTAACACACGTGACTATATTACGGTAGGCTCTACCAATCAAAAGTTGACGACTAATGCATTAAACGAAACAGTGTGGGACTGTAAAACTAAGAACGTTGTGTACCTTATCACATGCAGAAAATGTGATTATCAGTATGTAGGAGAAACGAAGCGATCCCTAGCCTGTAGATTTCGAGAACATAGACTGGCGATTCTCAAAGACACAAATTGTCAACAGCTCTACACACACTTCAGAACTGACGGACATACGGTGTCTGACATCAGCATAGAAATCCTGCAGAGCTTCAGAGACGGAGACACGTATGCAGACAAGAGTAGGCTTGAGGCTGAGCATTTCTGGATTAAACAAATGAATAGTCTGTACCCCTGTGGTTTGAATACAAACTGTAAAGGCATTGGCAACGTACACGACGCGTTTGACATGCAAAACATTCCAAGTAATAAGAATCCGTACTTTAGCGCATTAAGAGTGACACGGGAACGCAAAATTAACTTCACCAAAAAACACAAAGATCGTAAGCATAAGCACAATCCAACGGATACGGAAATAGAAAGCTACATAAGAGATTTTGAAAAAATCCACATCGGAGACCAAACACAAATGCTACAGAAAACCAGAAAGAAGTACATACAGTACCTGTATTTTCGGTGTATGGCTAAAGGCCTACAACAGCATACCTACGATAAAATACTAGCCTATCTGCAGAGTACCTCACGAAGACACAACGCTGATGAAACCCAGAAGCGACGGACAGTAAGGATTACAGTACTACATACGAATCAAGTAGTGTCACGAATTGGAATTGCCAAATTATTGAAGGCAACAAGGATCGGTAAACTCATCAGCAAACCAATGGAAGCTGTTGACTGGACCGTTCAGGTGGTGTACAAGACAACGTCACCAGCATGGCTACAAGTGTGCAACTACACCAAAATACTGCGACAGCTTACAGCTGCACAGCTTAGAGAACATCTTCTGAGCTTGGAACACTGTAGATGCAACGAAATTTATAGAGACGGACAATTAGGACATGTAGTTACTGGTGACCTGAATATTGTAGAAAATACCGAACTTAGACAATTTATGAATCTCGGTACAAAATACAAAATTAACATGACAACTGACAAAAATAAAATTGCTAGTTCGATACTGACAGATCTGAATCGGTACCTCAGTACCTTAAGAGCCAAAAATGTACTCACAGAAAGAGACTGCACCAAATTAGTCGGCAAATATCGAAAAATACTAGAAAATAGAATTGATCAAGAGATTTACAGTACTCCACAGAACCTAAGACTTTCAAATAAAGGGATACAGTACCTGGAAACGTTTCAAAAACGGTACATAATTACAATTACCGACAAAGTGCCAGGCAACTACTCCATCCTATGCAAAAATTATTATTTGAAAAAGCTCTGTGATGAGTGCGGCATATATATTGAGAACGACAGAATTGCTATACATGGAAATGCAGTCTTCGCACCGACAAATGACACAGTGGATCAAATACTGGAAAAACACAAACGTCTCATGAGCACATACGGTGTAAAACCTGAAAATAGAAACGTTCTGCCTATACTCTTTGCCAACCCGAAATTACACAAAAGACCACCAGCATTCAGAGCTATCGTGGCAGCCAGACAATCCAGTTTAAAACCACTTGAGAAACTGTGCAAACACTACCTAAGTCACTACGCTCTGCACTTTAAGCGGTACTGTGCGATGATAGCCAACAGAAATGGACAAATTCGTTACGTCTCAGTAAAAAGCTCATTTGAGGTTGTTGAGCAACTGCGCACAATGACCAACGTGAAACGTATATACAGCGGTGATTTTTCAGCATTGTACCCATCACTGAAACACGACACAATTATGAGTGGCATTAATGGTATAATTGACCTATGCCACAAAAATGCCAAAAGCGACTACCTGTACAGAAAGGGCGAACAAATACAATATGCTAGACAAGGTGCCGGCGCAAATACCCTGCACAAAAACGAAATAAAACAGCTATGCAAGGAAATACTACAAAATTCGTACATGGTATTTGCTAACACCAAGTTCAAAACAATAAAGGGATGCCCACAAGGTGGCGCTACCAGCTGTGACATGGCTGATCTCTGTTTGAGCTGGTTTGAATTTACATGGCTGAGTCGTAACAGACTACGTACAAACCAAGCGATCTTTCGGTATGTGGATGACCTGCTAGTTATAAACATTGAAGACTTTCAGACGTTAGCTAAAGATATCTATCCTAATGAACTGCAATTAAACGACACAACAGTTTCAAACCAGCTGACACATTACCTTGATGTCACGGTGCACCTAGCTAACTGCAGTCTAAGTACTACAGTATACAATAAAACTGATGATTACACCTTCAACATCACTCGATTTTTCAAAAGCTCGAGCAATGTACCCATGAACATGCCATATGGCGTACTTAAAGGTCAAATTATACGCATAATTAGGCTGACTAGAGACGAATCAGACTTTATTAGAAGAGTACAATGTATCATCAATGAGTACAAAAATAACGGTTTCGAAGAAAACAGAATTTTGAAAACCATTATGTCAGTACTACACAATTATGAATATAAAATTAGATGCATGATCCCAAACTTCAACAAGAAGCGCATGATTAATTCTATGTTGAACAACTAAGTTCATATGACGGTTAAATCGGTAAATACAGTACATACGATGCAAAGAACGCACAGAACTACAACGATACGTCTAATGCAAGTGCACGATTTACTAATTCACGGTTTTAAATTCAACAATTCGCTACAGGTTTATAGAAATATTTATAGAATATCGCAAGCTACAGGAAATATTTCAACGATTAAATTATGGCAAGAATGCGACTACTGACGCGGAATTTCAAGCGCGGTTAGTTGACAAGGTGGTTTCTTTTTCTCACTTTATGTGGTCTGAAGACCCATGATGAGTCTACGAAATGAATGCACGATATAAAGGGGACGCGTCGTTTCTGACGAGCCTCGCGCGTCTCTCGGGTGTCAAGCGGTGGAGGCGAAACACCCACAATTGCAGAAAGTACTACACAAAATTATAAATTTAATTTTCTCTGTAAAAATTATTTGTACATTTTCTTTAATTCACAAAAATACAAAATAATTTCTATCAATTGATTCAATCCAACAAAGTGAGAAATGGGGGGCACGCATCCAAGAACGCGAAGCAGGTCGACGCGACACTAAGAACGCGACGAGCTAACAATAGCAAAAGCTAGCAGAACCAATTGTTGGGTTCGTGTCCGCTGCATCCAAAACCATAACGTAAGCAAAAGCTAAGCATCGTAAGAATAATGTGATGTCAAACAAATCGTTTTGTGGTAAGTCTACCCACTACACAACTCTCATATATGCTGTTCAATGTAAGGTACATTGATTAACAACAAATGTTTTATTATTTGTTGTAGGTTGATTCAACAAAATACAGGCTTACGACTCAAAATTACGACTACTACCTTACGATTACGACTACGACTGTATTTTTTAAAAATAAGATACAGGCGGCGGCGTATTTTTTCAAAAAAATACGTGTATTTTTTTAAAAAAATACGTTTGAAAAAATACGCGCCCAACTCTAATCGGTGTACCCTATACCGAAATAGAGAATATCGTTTTTTTTGGTACGGCATAAACCGCGGTATTTTGTGGTTGTGGTCTAGGAGGCGTGTGTGGTGTAGCGGTTAGGATACTGGGCCTGTATTCCTGAGACCTGGGTTCAAATCCCAGCACTGCAATCGCTACTCTTTTCCACTACTCTTCAAAATGACAATGTCTGTGCTGTCGGTGTTTCAAAATGAGCATGCGCCGACGTATAGGAGTTGCCCGCAGAAGCAGCACAGGCGGTCACGTTCTGCAGTCTATGCCACAATCAATGGTCAATGTTTCATCTATGCAGAACCGACACAGTACAGAGACCAGGGACTGTAAACCAACACACGAGGTAAGAAGGAGTGATGCATAATACATATGGCACTGTATCACTGACCAGCTATGTACCTACCTGGCACGGGATAGGCCCGGAGCCGCCCAACACCGAGGAAATGAGAGCATTCATCCTTTGGCCACGGTGATTTGTAACTCAGTGAGCGGCCGGTGGTGCGAATTGAACCTCGACCACAGTTCAGTTGGCACGAGGTAGATCTGTCGTCAAATCTTCCTTTCAAAAAAATCAGATTCAATAATTGTTGCTTTTCAAATTGCAAATTCAACGGCGCAGCTGATCAGAACAGTCAATAAACATAGATGAAGCGGGTGGCAATGCAAGCAATTGCAGGTTGAGCTGTTGGGTGCGGTGCGGTGGCGATCAAGCCTGTTGTGTTCTGTTGGGCTGTGTGTGTGTGTCTGTTCTGGTGGAGACACGTTTTTTACGCTTTGAAAGCAACCGTTCTTACAGGTTACGCTTAAAAAAGACGCGCGTTAAAAAAGACGCGGAAAAACTTGTTAAAAAAGACGCATGTTGAAAAAGACGCGTTAAAAAAGACGCAGCCTGATATTATCGCGTTAAAAAAGACGCGCGTTAAGAAAGACGCAGATGGCGGCGGCAGCATAGCAGCAATGCTCGATGTTCAGCAATGTTGTGTGCCACGTTGCTGACCCAGTGACGACAATACTCCAGCAATCTGTGATGCTGCAGCAGAAGGCGTTGGACGGGAAAGCGCTCGCCGCCGTTGTTCAAACGCTCCCCCTGAAACTGGTCAGGTGTCTGGAACGCATCTTTGACGGTCGGTTGGTTCTTGCCGGTACGTGGTAGCCGTAGCCCGTAGGTCATGCACGCTGGCGCGTTCACGAGCGTCAGCGCCTGCTCGTCAGCTCGCTTTGGGCGAGAGCCACGCTCTGCTCCACTGCAGACTCCACGTCACTTATGGACATTGTGGTTCCTTTCGCATAGACGACGTTCAATTGGCAGCATCTGGAGGCGTCACTGTGTGTGTGTACATGTACATTTGCTGCGCCCTCACAGTCGACGAAGCGTCCTGGCTGTAAGCTTGCTCGCTGTGCGCGCCAATACAAAAATTGAATAATTCATACCACAGTTAGTTGCCAGTTTTGCCGCACACTCTTTGCGAGAGTAAATTGGCCTGACAGAGAGGAATTGCTTGAGAGCAGGAAAGGTGGGCCTCCGACTGTGCAATAGGTTTACGATGATTTCCATGTTATCCGATTGCTAAGCAGTGTTGTTTACAATCGTCTGAGAAATTGAGATTGTCCACCGCTTGGTCCAGCAGATACACACATAACTCGACTCTCAAAGGGGTAAAGCGACAAACATCTGCACTCACGCTCCATTCCCGTTCCACTTCATATTCCACTTAGCGGCCGCCTGGAGAATTGCTGCGTCTTTTTTAACCTCCGTTGTTTTGCGCCTTGCGTCTTTTTTAACGCGCGTCTTTTTTAACGCGCGTCTTTTTTAACATGCGTCTTTTTTAACATGCGTCTTTTTTAACTTGCGTCTTTTTTAACTGACGCCTTCTTACAGGTAACCGCATTCTTAGAGTTCGCTCTTCAGTCTCCTCTGGACGCCAGGGCCCGCTATGGAACTGGAACGTAGTTTGGTATGGTTTTATTTGCTGCTAGTGTCACGCTCTGTGCCAACTTGGGGTACTACTTTCGCCGTGTATGCTCCAGAATTGCTATTTGCCAACTGCATATCGTGATTTCCAGGAAAAAATACACATAAATACCAATGCCTGTAATATTCGCAACTACAACTACAACACACATGTACAAAAAATGCAAACAGTTTAATTTTACTACAGTTTCAGAAATACGGTGGGAAATTTGATGTCAAATCTCCTTGCAAAAAGGTTTTCCATATGCAAATTCATACGTAAGGACGATCAACATAAGCCTAAAGGTCTAAACATTAGTAAACATACGGTAAGCGGGTGACTTCTGCTTATTTCGTACAATGTGTCAGACACAACTAGAGAGCACGTTTGCTAATATTTTATGGAGGAACCGACCTTTGCTTTGTTGCTGCATACAGCTGCGCATACCGTAAACCCTATAATTAGCCCCCCCCCCCCGGGGGGAGGTAATTATAGAGGGGGCTTATAAACTGGAAGTGTCGATGTGTGGGAAGCTTTGTGGGCAAAAAGGGGCGCGGAGGCGATTTTAAAGGGAAAAGTCGCTGCGCACACACGTTCGTACACTCTAACACACTCTCACACAGTCTCACACGCACATACATGTACATATAGGGTGTTTTTTTTAAATTATCACATTTCTTTTTTGAATAACTTTTGTTTCCTTTGTCAGATTGTTATAAAATTTGGAACACTTATACCCAAGACTTTAGGATTTTGTCTGAAAAAAGAATCGTCGAATTCGGTTGAGGATTCCAAGAGTTATGGCGCTCCGAATCAAATGTCTCGTTTTTAGCGCCCGCGTTGGAGTGAAGGGAGCGGCGCGGCCGGGGAAAAACCGATCCATGTTCACCATGTTCACCATGTTCACCATGTTCACCAAGCCTTCGTTATTTCGGTGCGATATTTTCTCTCTTGTCTCTCCATCTCGCATATCTCTAAACCGGGGGGGGGGTGGGTTATCGGGTGACCGAGGGCAACCGCCGGGTATAAATACTGGAGGCTGCCGCAGCTCGGTGGACGCTGTTTGATCGTGGCGCCGACTGCGCTCTGGAAGGACAAGGACGCTTTCGACAAGGTTGGCCTCACTCACTCGGTCGGACTGCTTGCCGTCAGGTTGGGTGTTCGGTTGAGGATGCCGACGTAGTGGCCCGGCTAAAGCAGGACGTGGCGACGCGGACCTGGCTCTTGGGCCTGCCTCCCAAGTACGCCGGTCTTGAAGAGGGAGACGCGTCTCGTGTAGGCGCCTCCAGATCTCGTGAGTGCTGCGCCAAACGAATGTTGATTGACCCAACTCACCACTCCATTTCTAGCCGAATTTGCCTACGTTGTGGGAGTGGTGTTGTCGACCTATTCCGCTGACGTGGCCGAAGACCTGACGAAATGGCTGACGAGAAACGGCACATTTGTGGCAGTCGGCCAGGGCGCGTCGCCGGTCTTCTACGCGCACGTCTACTACAAGTCGGTGTCGGCTTCTCCTGTGCCAATCACCAATCGGCACTGAAGGTTGCCAGTTGTTCAGTCTCCGTCGCTTCTGCTACGTCATCTGCTACGTGTGCGCCGGCAACAGCAAGCGCGTCTGGTACGCCTCCTACTACTCGGCCGTCGAGAGCGAGGCCCGCGACATACTCAAGGCCACGCCCCTCGTCCAGGCTGCCGCTTCCACCAATCAGAAAACTGCGGCCAAGCCGACGACCCACAGGCGAGCTCGCGTAGGCACGCACGCACGCAGGCACGCACGCACGCACGCACGCACGCACGCACGCACGCACGCACGCACACGGTTCAGGCGAATCGGTTCGAGAACGGTGGTCGACAGCGTGCCCACGCTGTTCGTGGGACACCGGCGCGAAGTGGAGTGCGTCTGCCCCACGTCGGACGGCACGCGGCTCGTCACCTCCTGCATTCAAGGAGTCATTCACGTGTGGAACGCCGCCACCGGTGACAGGATCGCGACGTGAGGCGGCTGTGACGCTGGGTTCCCTCGCAACATGTATCGGGATTGGTTGAGAAATGCGGGAGCTGCGTAAATAGAGCAGGGATGGGATCGTAACAAATAGGATCTCTGTGTCAACTTGTCATTTCGATGCGGGTTTGCATAATTTGCTGTGAGATGCGCGCACTACAGGGTGGGCCAAAAAAAAAGTACCCTTTTTGCATTTTCCATAACTAGGCCAAACGGTAACGGATCGGGCTGAAATTTTGTGTGCATATAGCCAAGTAGGATCTGCACATGGCCTCCAAATTTTATTTCGATTCCTCCACCCTTGCCCGTTTTATGCCCGTTTTCCCAAAAACACCCAATTTTCGAAGTGACGGACCACATGAAAATGGGCCAAAAAAAAAAGTACCCCCCTCTATCTCGGCCGATCGGGGACGGATCCGGCTAAAATTTTGCAAGCTGAAAGGCACCCCCAATTCTACCTCAAACGCCAAATTTCAGCTCCTTCTGTTAAGGCTTGCTGTAGTAACACAGATTCAAACCGTAATGCAAAATGCGCATTTTTACCAAACTGTTGCTTCATGCGTGTTTATAATAATATTACTGTGCAACTGATTTTGGCCTTGCCGAATTTTCTTGAAGAATGGCGTATTCGGCTGGTCTGGCAGCCATCATTTGGAATTATTATTCAAATCACAAATTTGGAGCAAAAAAAAATTTTCGGCTTTTGAAGGGCGATCACAACGTGACTCTCAGTGGCATTCAAGGATTCCTCCAGCGAACCAGTGTGTGTGTGTGATGTGTGTGTGTGGATTCGCAGTGTGATTCTTGACCGAAAGAACGGTTTTCGAGCTCGTCTGAGGGCGGTTGTGTCGCAGAACGGCGCTCAAATCGAGCACATGTTTAGAAAGATTTGAAGATGGCGGTTTGATGTGTGTGTAGCGCGCACTACAGCAAGCCTTAACAGAAGGAGCTGAAATTTGGCGTTTGAGGTAGAATTGGGGGTGCCTTTCAGCTTGCAAAATTTTAGCCGGATCCGTCCCCAATCGGCCGAGATAGAGGGGGGTACTTTTTTTTTGGCCCATTTTCATGTGGTCCGTCACTTCGAAAATTGGGTGTTTTTGGGAAAACGGGCATAAAACGGGCAAGGGTGGAGGAATCGAAATAAAATTTGGAGGGCATGTGCAGATCCTACTTGGCTATATGCACACAAAATTTCAGCCCGATCCGTTACCGTTTGGCCTAGTTATGGAAAATGCAAAAAGGGTACTTTTTTTTTTGGCCCACCCTGTAGATGGGGGTGGGCGGGTCTGTTGGCTGTTGCTGTTGCGCTAGTCGCTCTGGTTGACTTTCGCTCGCTCGTGACTTTTTTGTGAGTCTTGTGAAATGGTTTGTTGCGACTCTGTTTACTACACAACTGCTGCGCCACAAATACAACAGACGACAACACGACATCAAGCTGGAATAATAAGCAGTTCAGTAAAAGCAGACCTGAAACGCAAAAATTAAAACAATAAAAACAAGATAAATAATAAAAACTTATTAACATGGAAGTGGTATGAATGAAAGAACAGACGCAAACATTTCAAATAAACAAAATTAATATTGTTTCTAAAAGCCTTTGACGGAGAGACATGAGAAAAAGTGTCGCACCGAAATAACAAAGGCTTGGTGAACATGGTGAACATGGTGAACATGGTGAACATGGATCGGTTTTTCCCCGCGGCCGCGGGCTGTGGGATGGAGAGAGGAATGGAATGGGGTGAGGGCGGATGGAGAGGTCTTAGTCGAGCGAGCAGTATTGAATACTGTACGCCGATTAGACGAACCCGCGCCAACCAAAAGCAAAGTTTGGCGTTTGAAATTTGGCGTACAGTACTGGATAGTCACAATTCGAACAGTAAAGCTTGTAAAGCTGCCCAAAAACGAGACATTTAATTTGTAGTGCCATAACTCTCGGAATCCGCAACCGAATTCGACGATTCTTTTTTCAGACAAAATCCTAAAGTCTTTAGTATAAGTGTTCCAAATTTCATAACAATCCGACAAAGGAAACAAAAGTTATTCAAAAAAGAAATGTGATAATTTAAAAAAAACACCCTTTACATACACATACGCGACCATACATACACCCAGACATGGAAACATGTGCCTTTTAGACGATGGTTCATTTAAGGCTGATTCACAATTAACGGTCTTCCCATCGGTCTCGGTCTCGGTCTCGGTCTCGGTCTGGGTCTTCCCATGCCAAACAGCGAAGACCGATGCGAAGACCGAGACCGAGACCGAGACCGACGATGTTGGGAACTTTGAACATTTGCTCCGGTCTTCATCGGTTTTCATTGAACTCGTGTTGAACGCGCGCGCTACCGTAGTCACGCTTTACTATAGCCGTCACCCTCAAAGAATTTGTCGGTATTCGCATAAGGGTAAAGCGACTAGGAAATTAGCCGAAATTGAAAACAAGGAAGAGTTTACGATGCGTCGTATTCAACAGGTGGAGGCGGCGCCGCCTCCTTGGATAATTGACGACTGCTCATATACCAAAAATCCAAAAAAAAACGGCGGCGGCATGGCTGCACGTCTCTAAAGACACGGCGGCGGGAAAATCTGCGCCGCCATTGCATACGTCAAGGTGGACGGGCTCGACGGCATTGTCCTACATTTTCTGTAAGCGTCGGCAAAAGCGGCAGCGTCAGCGAAAGCGTCGGCAGCAGCGGCAACGGTGTCGACAGCGGCGCTGACGACAGCTCCTGTAGCGGCGTCCGCGCCCCTGGCGGCGGCCAGAGGCGCTGGCGGCGGTCTGCGTCTGCCGCACAATGTCTGTCTGTTTGTCTGGTGGTAGTGCGTTCCCGTCGTCTGCTGCATGTGCTTTTTTTGTTTCCTACGGAAGCTTGCGTAAAAAATGAAACAGGTCGAAAACAAGGGCCACAGTACGCTCTTTAATACGCTGAAAGGCGCGCATTTAACCGAAGATCATTGAAAGACCGGAGGCAACGCGTCGTCAATTTGGCATGGGTCAAAAAGTCCGAGACCGAGACCGAGACCGATGCGAAGACCGAGACCGAGACCGAGACCGATGGGAAGACCGTTAATTGTGAATCAGCCTTTAGGGAGAGGGCGTATGTAATTATAGGGGGGGGGGGCTTATAAACTCAAAGTGGTCTTAGGAGGGTGTATAATCATGGGGGGGCTAATTATA
>JASAMY010003531.1:0-97774 GCA_030248085.1 Paralinhomoeus sp. GSCO2_6
GGATGAGAATTTTTTTTTTACTTTTCTTTTTTAAAAAAAAAATTTTCTTTTTAAAAAAAAAAGTTGGTCGATTTTTTTTTAAATTAAAAAAAAAACTTTTTTTTTGTCGCGCGAGCGCACCGCGTACGCTTCCCTCGTGACTTACCGAGACGGCGTTTACTGTACGTCCTCCGCTTTCTTTTGCGGCCTCTTCCCTGCTCCCCACTACCTTTTGGTTGGTTATGATTGTTTGAGTTGCGTTTCGCGCGAATATTTTGAAAATGTTTTTGAAGTGGAATTGCTGCTTCGTGTGAGCTGTTGATTGCAAACGTGGCGTTGCTGACGCGGGGGTGTCCCCAGTTCCTTGCCGAGTCGAGTCGTCGTACTGCCGGCGAGAAGAAGAGCTGCTGCGGCGCCATTTCTGTCGAACCTTTTTGGCTGGATTGTTCAAGTCAAGGTCGGGATGGATTGGATGTATACGTCAGAATTTCATTTACCGTAAAATCGGTTTTAAGCGTCTCCGTTGAATTATCCACCTTTTGCAGCGACCCACAACCACAAGTGAATTTGCGTTTGAAAATAAATTCCAATAATTTTAACAATTTTTCAATAAATTTCAATAAATAGTCTTCTTTCCTGGTGTTAGCCAAAAGCAAGTGATTGACTGCGTGACACGACACGCACACATTCAGAGGACCCCTGGCCCTGTGCCCCGATCTCGTCGCTTAATACCGATTTTACAGTATTGTATGCAATATGCATGCATCATATCATGATGACATGAGAATGCAATGTAGGTGAGTGTGAGTGTGGGGTGAGTGAGTGAGTGTGAGGGATTAATCGCCATTTTTCGGAAGTACTTGTTCTTGTGCACGTCAAAGTCGACTTGTTGTAATGCTCAAAATATGATCTGCCAGTATTTTGCCATTATTGGGATATCACTTTTCTTGAAGCTTCAAAAAAAAGGAAATTCAGGGGAGGGGTTGGGTTCTGATGCCGATAATCGATCAGTCTTTCGGGAAAGGGTAGCGTACACACCCCCCCCCGTATATCCCCTCCTTGGACAGGTATCCGTATGATCTTTTGTACGATTTCAAAAACTGGTTTGCAATTGCAAGAGAACGTAAGGGGGTGGAGATTGCAGCGCCTTCAATGGTGCACGGGTTGTTTTTGCGTTTCCCAAACGGGCGTTTTAGTTGATGTTTCGACATAAAATTCCTTACCTTAATCAGCCACTGCTCGGTACTTAACGGTTGGAATTTCGCGGGTGACATTGAATAAACGGGGTGGGGATATTGCTGTGCGCTAATGAGCCATGGGGATTTCGCAGCAAGCATGCTGCACTGCGCGTAAGAAGATTGGTAGGGATTTCGGTGTGCAATTTGAATTACAGGGCGATTTCAGTTTGGTTGGAGGTGGGGCGGCGGGGGGTTTCGGATTTGTCTGGAAATTCTTGGGCTGACTTCCTGAGTGTGCGTTTGGCTGTGGCGTGTGCTTGATTCAACGTGTGTGTCTGCAGGTGAGCTGCTGCGCTACGTGGATTCCCTCTTCAAGGACTGCTCTGTGACGGGACGGGACGCCCCTGTCCGTGTGGCTCGGCCACAACAAGGGCTGCGGCTTCGGCCAACGACGACACAGTGAAGGTGGGCTGTGTCGCATCTACGTATGATCTGAAATTATTGGGGTTTTTTAATCTGAAATTATTTCGCGGTTTGGTAAGCTGTACGATATGGGCTTGGGGTGCTCCTCCACTCCCCCCTATAGTAACAAGTGCGATCTGAGAATGCGCACGTTCAGCGACAAACCCACAGCCCCTTCCAGTACGTAAAAGAGACGTCATACAAACGTGTTTTCATTCAGGTGCGCATCTCCGTGGGCAGATATTTTCGACCGCCACACCACACTGGCGTGGCAACTCATTCTATGTTGTTTTGCCGCTCGCTGACCGCTCACAAGCTCGCCGACATCTGCTTGCTTGACACGGCCGAGCGGGACGTCTTGGAGTCGGCGTGCCTCTGCTGCCAGCAGCGCCTCTTCCCCACCGGCATCTTCACTGGATTTCATGGGCATGAAGCTTGCAATGAAAGTTACAGTGCGTGCGTCTCCCATTCCCCTCTCTCTCTGTATACCTACCCCCCCCCCCCCCTCGACACTTCCGATCTTGTAAGGGCACCGCGACTGCACCTTTTGACTAGCTCAAATCTCACCCGTGCCTAGATGCTGGAATGCGTGTGCTAGCTGGTGTTAGCATCCTGAACGGTTCGTTGAAAGTGAAACCGTTTCGGGTAGGTTAAACCCGTCGTGCGTGTTGTGGTGTAGGCTGTCCTGTCGTTGGAAGCGAACGAATTCTTTTGGGCGATGGTCTTTGGGCAAGCACAAGCGCAGCATGCACGCACGCATCACGCGCGCATCCATCGCAAGCAGGCGCGCACGCACGCGTTTCGCCTACGCCCCCGCTTTTCGCGCCCCGAACGGCAACATTGTACGGTTTACGTACATGCTCACGCAGTAGTGCAAAATATCGGCATGGATCGCTATTTTCCCAATAGGGTTGATGTGCGTGCGTGCGGTGCGTGCGTGACGGTGCGTGCGTGTCGTTGCGTGCGAGCGTGCGTGACAGTGCGTGCATGTCGGTGCCTTCTGCGTGCGTGCGTGACGGTGCGTGCGAGCGTGCGTGACAGTGCGTGCATGTCGGTGCCTTCTGCGTGCGTGCGTGCGTGACGGTGCGTGCGTGACGGTGCGTGCGTGCGTGCGTTACGGTGCGTGCGTGCGTGATACTAATCAAATGAGCCGTAGAAGGCTCACGGAGACGGCAGCGCACTTTTGGCCGCAAAAAGCTAACTGTATTTGTTTAGAAAGTTAATGCGTCTTTTGGTCACTCAAAGGGCGCCCTATCCGTTCTACAAAGCAAGTGTGGCTTTCGCCGGTGAAATGAGCTGGGAAGACGGCTGGCAACGTTGCTGAGACGAAATCCGAATCAAATGAGCGGAAGAAGGCTTGTGGAGATTACGGCGCACTTTGAACCACAAAAGCCAACTGTATTCGTTGAGAATGTTAACGCGTCTTTTGGACTCTAACTAAAATAGCACCTTACTCGTTCTACACACCAAGGATCGCTTTCGCCGGTGAAATGAACTGGCAATACGGCTGGCAGCGTTCCTGAGATGAAATCCGAATCAAATGAGCTATAGAAGGCTTATGGAGATTACGGCGCACTGTGAACCGCAAAAGCCAACTGTATTCGTTGAGAATGTTAACGCGTCTTTTGGACTCTAAAATAGCACCTTACTAGTTCTACACACCAAGGATCGCTTTCCCCTGTGAAATGAATGGGGAAGACGGCTGGCTGTGTTGCAGAGATGAAAACCGAATCAAATGAGCGGTAGAAGGCTCACGGAGCTGGGGCGCGCTTTTGACCGCAAAAAGTGAACTAAGTGTATGTGAGAAGGTGTACGCGTCCGTGACATTCAGTCTATATACCTATGTATAGTGACATTTCACGTCGTCCCAACTGGGCTTCATCGCGAATTCATTATACAATTAACGCGGTTGCCACTCACTGCCTCTATCGTGAGAAATCGGCGGTCTTTCACACTGTAGGTACATTCGCTTAGGCTTAGGCTTGGATGTTATTCTAATAGGGGCCTGTAGCTGAAATGCCAAAAGGGGCTTACGTTGCGTACGGTAATAAACAATTACAAGTCGACACAACGATTGTTGTCAAGCTCAAGAATGTGTCATCTAGTCTAGTTTTGAACACATATATTATGTTAAATGACGAGTGAATGTTATGCCGCGGTCCTGGCACACCAAAATATCCACTCGGAAAATAAATTTGTTTTTTTAATTTAAAATTTTTTTTTTTTTAAAAAAGAAAGTTTTTTTTTTTAAAAAGAAAACTTTTAATTTAAAAATTTTTTTTCCACATCCCTAGCCAAGACGTCGTCATCTGGCGCGACGCAGTTCTGTTGCGGTCCGAGCGCGACGCCAAGCGCAAGCGCCCACCGCAGCCCGCGCCACGCCAGGTAAACTAAGCCTGGTGTCCCTGCGGGTCTCCGCGCCGTCCGCTGATCCACCGACGTCGCCTATCGACGCCCTTGCGCGTAAACAGCTACAGATTCTCTCGCTTAACGCGTAATCGCTGACGCACAGGCGCAAGTTTGATGAATTTGCTGCGTTTCTCAGTTTGGAGTTGTCTGACTCTGTTGCCTGTGTGTGCGAAACGTGGTTAGACGGCACTTTCCCCGCATCCTTGTTCTCAACCTCTCATCAACTTTATCGCGCTGACCGTATTGGGCGACAAGGAGGTGGCTGTATGATATGCGTTCCAAAGCCAATTCGCTCTACAGAATGCTGTATGAGTGTTTCCTCCCTCAATTCGAAGGTCTCGCTGTAGATCTCCACTTACCGAATGGCACAATGCGTATTGCATGCGTTTACCGCCCTCCATCCTCAGACGACTCTAGGGTCTCTAGCCCACTCGCTGCTTTCTTAGACAGACCTCTCTCTGTTTGTTTGTTGGCGACTTCAATCTGCCCTGCGCTGACTGGTCTAGTCTCACGCAGAGTCCACGCGCACGCCCTGCTGAGAGAGAGAGCTGTTTCATCATTTCAACAACTTGGGTCTGACCCAGCATGTGACCACTCCCACCCGGGGCGAAAACATCCCTGACCTAATCTTGTCGAACCATCAGGACGATGTGCACTCGGTGGCTGTACAGCCGCCTTGCATCCCTTCCGACCCTATGGCAGTCACGTTTGAGATCAATACAAGTAGCTCCCTGATGCGCAAGGCCGACGAGCGCGTTCACCACGCATTCCATCTCGCCGACTATGACTCCATACAGGAATTCTCATCTCCTATAGACTGGGCAGCAAACTTTACCGCATGCACGAACATTGAGCAGATGTGGACACTTTTAAGGAAGTCATTTCGGAAGCTATTGAAACTTTTGTTCGGCGGCGCACAACCAATGGGGAAGCCCCATATCTGAGCAAAAACGTTCCAAAACTGGTGACGAAGCAGAAGCGCCTTCATAGAAAGTACAAGCGTACCGGGGACGCGGCTGATTTGCGCCGTTGGAAAGCCGCTACTAGAGCAGCACGTCTGGCCGTGCACGACGCGCATCTGCAGCGAGAGCAGCGTATCGCCCAAAGGGGAAACACAAAGGATTTCTGGCGCTATGTTTCGTCTAGAGTGAAGACTCGAGCCAATGTAGGCCCCCTAACTGCTGATGATGGCACGCTACGGTACACTGATAGTAATAAGGCAGAAATCTTGAACAAGCAATTCTCCTCTGTTTTTGTGTCTGATGACCTACGTCCGACTACCGTAACGCCTCGCACCCACAACACAATGCAGGAACCAGTATTTGAGCCCCACTTTGTTTACGCTGTCTTGCAAAGACTGTCTTCCAAGTTCTTGTCTGGTTCTGGTTCAGAGATAATTGCGCTTTAGGCCAGCTATTTGTGCAATGAACAAGGCCCTGTCCAGTCGTCCAGTGAATGAGAGACGCAAACGCCCCACGGTGCGACAAACAATGTCCTCCACCAATGCAGTGCTCCTGGGCACTCTTGTTGACACTCTCTTCCAAACCCTTGTTGTGCCTGCTCATCATTGTTGCAACGTCATTTGCCTCAATTGAATTAATGAACCTCCCTTTGCAGTTGCTAGCTGCTAGAACAACTCAGGACATCTGCTACAAAGTGCCCAGACGTGGTCAATACTATCACAAATAAAATAGTTGTAGTGCTAAGAATACTCAGCAGAGCCTGATGAATCCGTATAGCAATGCAAACACAACGACACTGAAACGCAGACAACGCATGTACATGCATACCATAAATCATCCAACAATGTCCCAGGGCACTAAAGCTTCAACCTCCCCTTACACCTTACCTTTAACACTGGAGGCGCTACAGGAGGGTGTGCAAAATACGTTCAACCTCTGCACCATGAGGCACTATTGGAGGGGGCAGTATAGAAATGGGGGGCACAACTAGAAAGGGAAAGAATTACAGTTTAGTTTTCTTGTAACACTCACTCTAACGGAGTGCATTGGTATCTATAGATCTCAACTTAGGTTCCAGAGCTGGTGCTGAGACTCCTATGCAGTTGTACATGTGAACCATGAAACTATAATTAGCCACTGGGGGCTAATTATCTCGTTCGAGCCATTGTTTTGTTGTTGGTTTGGGGGCGACTCTAGGAAGCCTTTGAAAGGCCCATATAGAATACCCCAAAGCAACGTTCACTCTTAGAGCTCCTCGAAGCGTCCAGAGGCATGGCACAGCCCCAGGACATCTTTTAGAGAGAGCTCTCGAATCTGCTGGGGAGTGGCGTACGCCATTCCCCACAGTCTGAGGCGCAACACCGCGAGGGCGTCGCACTGCCCTAGGAAGTGAAGACACGTTTCGTCCTCCACCCCGCACTTGAGACACACTTGGCTGTCGGCGAGGCCGATGCGCCGAAAGTGCGCATTGAGATAGTGGCCTGAAAGCACGCCGCACACTACACGTGCCACTGCACGCGGCAGCTTGAGAACTCTCCTGGACAGGTCCTTTGAGGCTGGATTTATACTTCGTTTACCACAACAAAAGAATTGTTGACCGTAACAGTGTTACAAGGTAACATTGTTGACCGGTCAACAAAATGTTACTACAGTATACGGTCAACAATTGTTTCGAATTTTTTTTTTTTGCCGTTAGAATTCGTTCTTAACTAAAAGGTAAAAAAAAATAAGGAAATATGAGTTGTTTGGCCAAAAAGAAAAAACTTCTTCGACTGTTAGCTCTCTCGGAACTGTCGCGTGAGCCTGAGAAGGTAAAAAGACGCTGGTGGAGTGTCTGTCTCTACACAGAATCGATTGATTGATGGCCCATCGAGACGACACCAGATCTGCTGACTTCCTCAGGGCGTGCGTCTGCCTGCACAACTTGCTGCTCGTCAAGGAGTGCGACGCCTACTCTAAGGCTGCGGCTGAGTGGGCGCCAGCGCTGAATGGGTCGCAGCAGAAGACGTCCCCCTTGATCAGCTGCAGGCACTCGGCAAGACGCCGTTCAACTGCTCGCACACGGTCACTGCCGGTCAACATCGGAAAGAACAAAAGAGAGTGATAACGACGCGCTTTGGAAATGTGCTCGATCACTGATGTATCCGAAATGTGGTTGATCCGGCTCATGCAGTGTCGGTCGGCGAATCCTGGGGGGGGGGGGGGAATTTCCCTCCCAAAACCGAAAACCTAGGGGGGAAAAGTGCTAGACGGTGGGAGAAGAAACATGCCTCTTGGACCTGCTTTCCGCATAAAAAAATGCTTATAGGTGGTCGAAAATAGCAAAAGCTTCGCCTGTGGCACCGTTTTTCTTTTTTATTCGTTAAAAATGGACCGATTGGTGCCCAAACTACCGCCGAAATGGCCCAACATCCGAAAAGTTTTACAGGGTCCTCCCTCCAGCAAACCACCCCCTCACAAAGAATTCCCCACTGAGCTCATGGCTTGCAGCTGCGCCAAGTCAGGCAGTCGTCCCAGACGATGTGCGACTGTCCCTGAAAGTAATCCTAGAAATTTTGCCAATACTGAAATATTGGTTAAATTCTGGGGGGGGGAGTGAAGTCGGGTAGGCACGTTCTAGACATACGTGCCCATGGGGGTGGGGCAGGGGTGGTATTCGAAGGGTTGCGTTTTTTTATTGAGGCAGACGATGGGTACCATTCTATTTGCAATTTCGGCGTGCTAAAGCTCCATCCCGAAAATCCCGAATCCCCCCCCCCTCCCTCTTCGAAAGAATTGGCGATTTAGCCCCGAGCGCTTTGTCCCTGAGCCCGAACGATTGTCTAGTCTCGTACCCATACCATTCCCAGGGGGGGGGGGACTTCTCTCAACTGGCAATGATTTGCAGAATATCATCTCAAATCAAAAGTGCGGCGGGGGGGGGGGGGGTACGCCCAACCGGTATCAGTACACCAGTTTTTTTGGGGCAACCCTTCCCTAGCTTGTGCCAACCCGGAATTTTTACGTGAAACTCTATCTCCACCCCCACCCCGACCCCCGCGAAACCCCGAATTCCCCCAGTGCGTACTTAGTGGGCGTGGGCGTGGACCTGGGCCTCTGCTGCGCCAGCCCTTGTGCGGCACAGGCCGCGTCGCATCGCAGTCGGGCAGTTGTTGGCCTTCCCCGTCGTCTTCGCCATCGTCGACAGAGTTTCGTGACGAGTTCTGCAACAGCGCCTCACATTCCAGTCCGAAGTTTTCGAAAGTTCTAGGCTTCGAAATTCGAAGCAAGGAAATTAATTGAATAAAATTACCAAAGCTAATTTAATTCACCATCTATGCAGATCGCGGCCATCAAGAAATTGCACGATGCTGTAAAACTTCCATCCCAGAATCTTGACGACAGCAGAACCTGACGGGGACGGCGACTTCAAAACGCCTGAAATTAAATATAATAAATAATTAAATGAATACCTGCCTTCTCTTTGTCCATACCAATTTCGGACCCCAGCTCAGCAGCGATCTTAGCCGGCGTTCCGAACCGCAGTTCGATTTGAGTGCAGCTCCTCAGATTTATTTCAAATAAGTGGATGCTCCGCCTGCACCAACTGTATCGGCTTTCCAAGAATCAGTCGCCTTTACTGGCGGTTTGGACACATTTTGATAATTTTTATACGTTTCCTGCAGAAAATTCTCCGATTTCATCGACGGTAACAAATTGTTTTTCCAACTCAGATGGTAACACCAAAAATTGTTGACTGGGTAACAATTTTGAATTTGCGCGCACAACGAAACAATTGTGTAAATGCAACGAATGCAATGCAATGCAATGCAACGAAACAACAATTGTATAAATCACGTTGGTAACAAAACGTTACTTTTTGTTGACCGGTAAACAAGGTAACGAAGTATAAATTGGGCCTCGGGCCCGCGATCAGTTCCTTGGCCTGTCGGCAAGACTGGAGAGCATCCCAGCAGAGGCGGTGCTCTCTGCGTCTCCAGGCGTCGAGTTGCTGATGGACTAAGGCCGGACTGACGGCGAGCGCCGGCTCCGGACCTACAAACGGCGTCAGCGATCCGGCACGAGCCAGAGCGTCGGCGCGTTCGTTTCCTGCAACCCCTGAGTGTCCTGGAACCCAGAACAGTTGAATGCTCCGAGCACGAATAGCGTTGAGCGCATTTCTGCACTCCCGTACAAGACGAGAGCTCGTCTTGCAGGAACTAATGGCCAGGAGGGCGGCGCGACTATCAGAGAAAATCGCGACGTCCTCCTCGCCAACCTCCAGTCCCGCCAGATGCTGGGCAGCGTAGCTGATGGCCAAAACTTCCGCCTGAAAGACGGTTGCACTTCTACCAAGCGGTATCGATTGCTCCACGTTCAGAGACGGAATGTAAACGCCGGCGCCGACGCCAGCGCGACGAATGCTTGAGCCGTCAGTGTAGCAAGCCACAGCGGCCGTCGTCGTCTCTGGCGGCCGCCCAGCCGCCCACTCTTGACGCGAGTGAACCTTAATGGAAAAGTCCATCTCAAAGCTAAACTCAGGACCGATAGAATCGGCCCTGAGTGCAGCTGCGGGCGCGGCAGCGAGCAGTTGCCCCTCAATGAGCGAGTGTGTACCGCGCGCACCGCGCCACTGGCCAGTCCGCTTGAGTCGATAGCAAGCAGACATGGCTGAAGCCTTGACGACGATGTCCAGCGGTGGCAAGCCCAGCAGGACCTCCAACGCGGCCGTCGGCATCGACACCATGGCCCCTGTCATGCAGAGGCACGCCAGTCTCTGGACCTTGCTTAGCTGAATGCGAGCAGTTTTAATCTCTACCCTGGGCCACCAAACCAGTGCGCCATAGGTAAGCATAGGGCGAACGACTACTGTGTACAGCCAATGCACAACAGTGGCAGTCAGACCCCATTTGGAGCCGACCGCTCTCTTAACCTGCCAGAAGGCGCGAACTCCTTTGGCGGCTTTGCTTGAGACGTGCGCCGCCCATGTAAGCTTGGTGTCGAGCGTGACGCCCAAATACTTGACCTGACTTGACAGCTGTAGCTGAGTGTCCCCAGCTTTGGCAGGCGGAGGCCTTGCACCTTCCGTCATACATGTAACCGGGTTTTTGAAGTGGGGGGGGGGTCTGAGAGACTTCTGGGGGGGGGGGGCGGGGGGGGGGGGTACTCAGATTTGAAGAGGGAGGGGGTCCCAGAAGGGAAAAAAATGTTCCAAAATAGTGTCTAAATAGGCACTTTTCAGGCAAAAATAGGTCAAAAATGCCTTAAAATAGGCTATAAATAGCGTTATTTAGCTGCTTTAAGGCCAAAATACACTGAGAAAGGCAAAAAGTACACTACTTTGTACAATTGGTGGCAAGTTGGAAAACTTCAGGAAAATTCTGGGGGGGGGGTCTGGGGGGGGGGGCTGGGTAGGGGTAAAATTCTGGCTGGGGGGCGGGCAACCCCCCCCCCCCCCCCCCCCCCCCCCCCAGTTACATGTATGCCTTCCGTCGCCGCGTGAAGAGAACCAATTCGGTCTTGGCTGGTTGGTATGGCCAAATCTCGCTCCAGGCACCAGCGGTCTGTGGAACGCAACGCTTGCTGTATCAAAGCACAAATTGTGCTGAGGCACATGCCACTGACGACAATGGCGCCGTCGTCAGAGTACATCTGAGCGAAAATGCCTTGGCGTTCGAGTGACACCAAAAGACTATCCACCACGAGTGACCACAGAAGGGGCGAGAGGACGCCCCCTTGGGGACAGCCGCGCTGGACGCTGACTACCTTCGAGCAGTCCTCCATGGTGACGGTGACCTGGCGCTGCTTGAGCATGCTCTCCACCCAGGTGACGAGGGCCGGCGGCGCCGCACGGCCCTGCAATGCCTGCGAGATCGCTTGGAAGGGGCATTGTCAAATGCCCCCTCAATATCAAAGAAGGCCACTGTTGTGTCGTCGCTTCACGTCCATCTGTGCAGATACGGTAGGTTGACCTACATAGGCACTCCCGCGAATCGTCTGTTTATCCCCTGGCGTCACTTGGGGCGCGATCCGTCACCATCGTCATTGTTACTCGCGCCCCACGATCGACCCATTGTAAAGCGCGTCTTTGTAGTCACCGCGGGCGCCAATCTTTCTTGGCGCCTCTCGCTCGAACTGAGGCACTCGTCAAAAACGTGCTGCCTGCCAGCTCAGTGGCAAAACGCGACCTCCGGCTGTCCCGCCAACCACAATGACGCCAGTCGACAGCCCAGGCCGCCACTACGCAATCGACATCGCTGGACCATTCTACAATGGCCAGTACATCGTCTGCTTGTTGGACCTGCATTCGCGTTTTCCAGAGCTGCTGACGACATCATGCATCACGTCGTCAACGATTATCGGCTGGCTGCAAGGCATGTTTGCCCGTTATGGCAACCCAGACAAACTGACATCTGACAATGGACCACAGTTTGTTAGCGCGGAATTTGAAGAATTCTTGCGCCAGCGCGACATCCTGCACATCCTCACCGCCGTATACAACCCTCAAGAAAATGGTGCGGTCGAGAATTTCAACCGCACACTCAAGCATGGCGTTGAAGCCTTTACTGCAGCAGGTACGGCATGGATGGACGGCCTCCAGCAGTTGCTGTTCCAGTATCGCGCAACTCCACTTGGCCACGACAAGAAGAGCCCAGCCGAACTATTCCTGAGGCGGCCTATGCGCTGCAATTTTCAACCGGGCCAGCCGATGGCTGTCACGCACCGGCCAACTCCTCTGATGGAACCATCAGACGTCCCCATCCCACCCGTCGCTGCTTCACTAACACCCATACGCGATGGAGTCTTTCAACGCGGCGACCTGGTCCTGACAAAGAAGCCCCACTCCCCAAAAGGCACGCCCGCCTACAGTGGACCCAAGCACGTGGCTGAAGTCCTTGGCCACTGGACATTTCGTCTGGACGACGGCAGCGTGTGGAACGCGCGCAAGCTGAACCGCTACCCATCAGTGGCAAGCGTCAACGGTCCTCCACTTCTCGACACAGAGGACGACGAGAACGGTCATGTCCAGCGCCGCTCCACGCGCCAATGCCGACCGCCCAATCGATACACCTTGCCGCCCTAGCATAGGTAAGTACATTGGAGCCGCGCGGCCACCTTCAACTTTCTAAAGGGGGAGGTGGTGTTGTGTCGTCGCTTCGCGTCCATCTGTGCAGATACGGTAGGTTGACCTACATAGGCACTCCCGCGAATTGTCTGTTTATCCCCTGGCGTCACTTGGGGCGCGATCCGTCACCATCGTCATTGTTACTCGCGCCCCACGATCGACCCATTGTAAAGCGCGTCTTTGTAGTCACCGCGTGCGCCAATCTTTCTTGGCGCCTCTCGCTCGAACCGCATCAGTTGTTATTGGGCCAAGAGAAAGGGTTGGACTTTGGCCTACAACTCTCGCCGCGACGAACGGCGACACAACAGCCACCATGGCAAACTGCCTGGCCTCCAACGACTGGCTGATACGGCTCACGAGCGAGTGGAGAGCCGTCTCAGTAGACTTACCCGCTTGGTACGCGTGCTGACACGCGTGCAGCGGACTTCGAGCCAGGACAGTGTCCCATAGGAACCTGTCGACGAGCCTCTCGAGCGCCTTCAGAAGGAACGACGAGAGGCTGATTGGCCTGAACGACTTTGCATTCGCGTAATCTTCTTTGGCGGGCTTTGGGATGAAGACCACCCTGACTCGACGCCACGCCCTGGGGATGTAGCCCAGAGCGATCGAGGCGCGAAACACGTTGCATAGACTGACCAGCAGGGTGAGCAACCCCTTCTGCAAGAGGGCAGGGAACACCTCATCCTCCCCCGAGGCTTTGAAGGGCGAGAAGGACGAGATCGCCCATTTCACCCTCATTTCTGAGACGATCTGGTGGGCCAGGCGCCAGTCCGGCCGCGCCTGCGGCAGCGGTTCCAGACTGGCCGGCGCCATTGCTGCGCTGCTGCCAGGAAAGTGGACGGACAGCAGGTGAGAGAGAGCCTCCCCCCTACCAGCCGTGCACTCGCCTGTCGGCAGGCGCAGCATACCCAGACGCACACGTTTGTCCGTAGACAACACCCTATACAGCTTCGAAACTGCAGAACTTCCCTCAATGGATGAGCAGAACTCCCTCCATGAAGAGGTCTTTGCTTGGCATAGTTGGCGCTTGAATTGGCGCTGCACCGCGCAGTATGCCTCCCAGTCCAAAGCGGATTTGGACGCGTAGTAGCGCCTCCAGAGGCGCCTAGCTTCTCGGCGCAGTTCGCCAAGCTGACGAGTCCACCAGGAGACCCGACGCCCGAGGCGCAGCCGCTTCTCTGGACACGCTTCTCTAAACGCAGCACCGACATGGCGATACAGCGTCGACAACTCCCTTTCGATTGACTCGGCCGAGTCAAGCTGCTGGGCAGCTGTTGGGCGGCCCCACCGTCTCGTCAGCGACTCCGCAAATCGCTGCCAGTCTGTTGCCCGCCTGTCTCGGTAGAAGACCGGCGGCGGCGGATCTAACGCTAGGCTGAAACAGATTTGCATGTGATCCGAAAAGGACGCCTCATCAGAGACGCGCCAATTCTTCACTTCACACACAAAGTCTCTAGAACACAGAGTGATGTCCAAGACTTCACGACGAGCTCTGGTCACGAACGTCGGCTTACCACCGACGTTGAGCACCTCTAAGTCAACGCTGACCAGGTAGTTGAGCAGAGCGTCGCCCCGGGCATTCGTGTCTGAACTGCCCCACACCGTGTGATGTGAGTTGGCGTCGCAGCCCACTACGAGAGGCAGCTGCTTCGCGCGGCTGAAGGCGACGAGCGCCCCGAACTCTGCCGATGGCGGTAGCGTCGGCGAGTCGCTGGGAAGGTAGACTGAGGCAAAGACGACTTTGCACGACCTGCCCCGCCACTGGAAGTTGACCAGCACCGCTGCGACGTCGCGAGCGCAGAGCCGAGGCAGCGCTGAAACTGAGAGACCATGCCGGACGAAGATACAGGCTCTGGGAACTTGGACACCAGTGGTCCAAAACAAACTTCCCTGTTGTCCAGAGAGACCGCAGATCCTCTTCTTGTAGACCCAGGGCTCTTGGATGAGAGCTAGCATAGGAAATGTATGCGTTTCTGCAAAGCGACGGACAAGCACTCCTGTCGCCGCCTTACAATGCTGCAAGTTAATCTGAGTGACGAGGAGGCGTGACAACGTCATTGAAAGGGCGAGCCTATCTCGTTCGAGCCATAGGAGGTGCATAATTGTAGACGGGGCTAATTATAGGGGGCTAATAAACTGGAAAGGTCGACGTGTTGGTGAAAAGGTGTAAGGGAAAAAGACGCTGCGCACATAGGTTGGTATACACTCTAACACACTCTCACACAGTCTCACATGCACATATATGTACATACATACACATACGCGACATTGTACACCCAGACATGGATAATCTGCCTTTTACACAATAGTCCATTTAGGGAGGGGATATAATTAAATTGGGGGGCTAAGTAGCTCAAAGTGGTCTTAGGAGGGTGCATAATTATAGGGTTTAGGCTAATCATGAGGAGTGGGTCTAATTATAGGACCTACCTTATATCTTCGCAGCTAATTATAGGTACCTTAGGTAGGTAGGTAGGTACAGATACTTTAGGTACCTTATATTGCAGTATCTGTAATGGTGCTGACTAGGGATGAGCACGGGCCTGCACATCTCGGCCCGGCCCGGCCCGCCAGATAGTCCGGCCCGTCCCGGCCCGGCCCGCACCCTCAAAAATCCAGGCCCGGCCCGGCCCGGCCCGTCCAACTGCTCAATATCGCAGGCCCGGCCCGGCCCGGCCCGCAACACAAAATAAGTACAGTCACTACAGTGTACAATTTACTGAAATACCGTATGCCGTTTGCGTGATTTACTTAACGGAATGGCGCATCCACCTCTCAGAATCGCAGTTCACAACCATTTTACGGCCTTTGCACCATTTGAGCGCGAAAGACGCGCGTCATAGAATACAAAGTTGCTAATACGGTGCAGAATAGTCGCCGATACTTACAATGCATTACATAGGTAGCTTAGGGATGAGAATTTTTTTTAAATTTTCTTTTAAAAAAAAATTTTTTTTTTTTTAAAGTTGGTCGATTTTTTTTTTTAATTAAAAAAAAAAAACTTTTTTTTGTCGCGTGAGCGCACCGCGTATGCTTCCCTCGTGACTTGCCGAGACGGCGTTTACTGTACGTCCTCCGCTTTCTTTTGCGGCCTCTTCCCTGCTCCCCACCACCTTTTGGTTGGTCATGATTGTTTGAGTTGCGTTTCGCGCGAATATTTTGAAAATGTTTTTGAAGTAGAATGGCTCCTTCGTGTGAGCTGTTGATTGCAAACGTGGCGTTGCCGACGCAGTGGTGTCCCCAGTTGCTTGCCGAGTCGAGTCGTCGTACTGTCGGCGAGAAGAAGAGCTGCTGCGGCGCCATTTCTGTCGAACCTTTTTGGCTGGATTGTTCAAGTCAAGGTCGGGATGGATGGATGTATACGTCAGGATTTCGTTTACCATAAAATCGGTTTTAAGCGTCTCCGTTGAATTTATCTACCTTTTGTAGCGACCCACAACTACAAGTGAATTTGCGTTTGAAAATAAATTCCAATAATTTTAACAATTTTTCAATAAATTTCAATAAATAGTCTTCCTTCCTGGTGTTAGCCAAAAGCAAGTGATTGACTGCGCGACACGCACACATTCAGAGGACCCCTGGCCCTGTGCCCCGATCTCGTCGCTTAATACCGATTTTACAGTATTGTATGCAATATGCATGCATCATAGCATGATGACATGAGAATAGGTGAGTGTGAGTGTGGGGTGAGTGAGTGAGTGTGAGGGATTAATCGCCATTTTTCGGAAGTACTTGTTCTTGTGCACGTCAAAGTCGACTTGTTGTAATGTTCAAAATATGATCTGCCAGTATTTTGCCATATCACTTTTCTTGAAGCTTCAAAAAAAGGAAGTTCAGGGGGGGGGGAGGGGTTGGGTTCTGATACCGATAATCGATCAGTCTTTCGGGAAAGGGTAGCGTACACCCCCCCCATATATCCCCTCCCTGGACAGGTATCCGTATGATCTTTTGTACGATTTCAAAAACTGGTTTGCAATTGCAAGAGAACGTAAGGGGGCGGAGATTGCAGCGCCTTCAATGGTGCACGGGTTGTTTTTGCGTTTCCCAAACGGGCGTTTTAGTTGATGTTTCGACATAAAATCCCTTACCTTAATCAGCCACTGCTCGGTACTTAATGGTTGGAATTTCGCAGGTGACATTGAATAAATGGGGTGGGGATATTGCTGTTTGCAGAACTGTGCGCTAATGAGCCATGGGGATTTCGCAGCAAGCGTGCTGCACTGTGCGTTAGAAGATTGGTAGGTATTTCGGTGTGCAATTTGAATTACAGGGCAATTTCAGTTTGGTTGGAGGTGGGGCAGTGGGGGATTTCGGATTTGGTCTGGAAATTCTTGGGCTGACTTCCTGAGCGTGCGTTTGGCTGTGGCGTGTGCTTGATTCAACGTGTGTGTCTGCAGGTGAGCTGCTGCGCTACGTGGATTCTCTCTTCAAGGACTGCTCTGTGACGGGACGCCCCTGTCCGTGTGGCTCGGCCACGGCAAGGGCTGCGTCGCATCGCATGATCGTAATGATCTGTATGATCTGAAATTATTGGGGTTTTTTAATCTGAAATTATTTCGCGGTTTGGTAAGCTGTACGATATGGGCTTGGGGTGCTCCTCCCCTCCCCCCACCCTTATAGTAACAAGTGCGATCTGAGAATGCGCAGGTTCAGCGACAAACCCACAGTCCCTTCCAGTACGTGAAAGAGACGTCATACAAACGTGTTTTCGTTCAGGTGCGCATCTCCGTGGGCAGATATTTTCGACCGACACACCACACTGGCGTGGCAACTCATTCTATGTTGTTTTGCCACTCGCTGACCGCTCACAAGCTGCGCCGACATCTGCTTGCTTGACACGGCCGAGCGGGACGTCTTGGAGTCGGCGTGCCTCTGCTGCCAGCAGCACCTCTTCCCCACCAGCATCTTCACTGGATTTCATGGGCATGAAGCTTCCGATGAAAGTTACAGTGCGTGCGTCTCCCATTCCCCTCTCTCTCTGTATACCTACCCCCCCCCCCCCCGCTCGACACTTCCGATCTTGTAAGGGCACCGCGACTGCTCCTTTTGACTAGCTCAAATCTCGCCCATGCCTAGATGCTGGAATGCGTGTGCTAGCTGGTGTTAGCATCCTGAACGGTTCGTTGAAAGTGAAATCGTTTCGGGTAGGCTAAACCTGTCGTGCGTGTTGTGGTGCAGGCTGTCCTGTCGTTGGAAGCGAACGAATTCTTTTGGGCGATGGTCTTTGGGCAAGCACAAGCGCAGCATGCACGCACGCATGACGCGCGCATCCATCGCAAGCAGGCGCGCACGCACGCGTTTCGCCTACGCCCCCGCTTTTCGCGCCCCGAACGGCAACATTGTACGGTGTACGTACATGCTCACGCAGTAGTGCAAAATATTGGCATGGTTCGCTATTTTCCCAATAGGGTTGATGTGCGTGCGTGCGTGACGGTGCATGCGTGTCGTTGCGTGCGAGCGTGCGTGACAGTGCGTGCATGTCGGTGCCTTTTGCGTGCGTGCGTGCGTGATGGTGCGTGCGCGCGTGCGTGACAGTGCGTGCATGTCGGTGCCTTCTGCGTGCGTGCGTGCGTGACGGTGCGTGCGAGCGTGCGTGACGGTGCGCACGTGTCGTTGCGTGCGAGCGTGCGTGACAGTGTGTGCATGTCGGTGCCTTCTGCGTGCGTGCGTGCATGACGGTGCGTGCGAGCGTGCGTGCCAGTGCGTGCATGTCGGTGCCTTCTGCGTGCGTGCATGCGTGACGGTGCGTGCGAGCGTGCGTGACGGTGCGCGCGTGTCATTGCGTGCGAGCGTGCGTGACAGTGCGTGCATGTCGGTGCCTTCTGCGTGCGTGCGTGCGTGACGGTGCGTGCGAGCGTGCGTGACAGTGCGTGCATGTCGGTGCCTTCTGCGTGCATGCGTGCGTGACGGTGCGTGCGAGCGTGCGTGACGGTGCGTGCCTGCGTGCGTGCGTTACAGTGCATGCGTGCGTGCGTGCGTGCGTGCGTGCGTGATACTAATCAAATGAGCCATAGAAGGCTCACGGAGAGCAGCGCACTTTTGGCCGCAAAAAGCTAACTGTATTTGTTTAGAAAATTTATGCGTCTTTTGGTCACTCAAAGGGCGCCCTATCCGTTCTACAAAGCAAGTGTGGCTTTCGCCAGTGAAATGAGCTGGGAAGACGACTGGCAACGTTGCTGAGATGAAATCCAAATCAAATGAGCGGTAGAAGGCTTGTGGAGATTACGGCGCACTTTGAACAACAAAAGCCAACTGTATTCGTTTAGAACGTTAACGCGTCTTTTGGACTCTAAAATAGAACCTTACTCGTTCTGAAATTTTTAATTGCTAATATCTCATTATCAGTGATGAAGTTTTAGGTTCAGTGACTTGGCATAGACTTCCCATAAGAAACTGTTCAAGGAAATCAAAAAAAAAATTGGGGGTTAATTGGGCACTTTTTCGAGATTTACTCTTGGTGGAAACCACCCCAAAAAAACGACTATGCCCGAAAAAACGCATAAAATCGGCGATATCTCGAGTTTGGTAGGACCAGAGACGATTCCTTTGGTACGCAAAATTGCCATCATGGTTCGCTTACACATGCCAAGTTTCATTCCAATTGCCCACGGCACTAGCGAGTGGCGCTCCAAAAACTGGGAGGAGAACACGAAAAAAAGACACTTTTCGGGAACATTTTCGGGCGTACCCCCTTAACGCGCAGCAATACTGCAACGCGCTCTGGCACGTACGGTCCCCCGATGAGTGCGCTTCTTTTGACCCATAACGCGCCGAAATCGGTTCACCCAATCAAAAGTTATAGGCGATCAAAAATCCGAATTCTCGCGCGCGCAAGTCGTCACATATTAGGGTTGTTCGCTGACGCGTACACCGAATTTTCTGTTGACTTTTGATTTAATGATTTTTTTGTTGCTATTTTTGGTCCATTTTGAAACGCAGTGAGCTGCATATTTATTCGAGTACTCTACACTACTGCGGAAGCAGTGGCTGGTCGTAATTTTTTTAGGCGGGCGGATTCTGCTAGGGGGAGGGGGTGGACGCAGTTGTAATTTATGAATGGTGAGCATTTTCGGCGGTAGTTTGGGCACATAATCGGTCCGTTCTGACGACTAATACATAAAAAGAACAGCCCCGTGAGCAAAAAAATTTGTGATACCTACTTGACTTGAAGCTATGTAAAAAATCCCATGCCTATGCTCCCACACCTTGCCCTCCAGCCACCCCCCCCCCTGCCCAATTTCCGATTTCAAGAAGGGAACTGAGTCTATTTCAATCCCCCAGGATCCGCCGCTGAGTGGGACAAAAGTCCAACCACAATCCATTACTCACGCTTTGGCAGAAAGAAGTTACAGTAGAAAGTCTGTTTTTTGGAGTGCTGACCACGCCTACTTTGAGCGCCTGTGGCACCCCCGTCTCTACCGATATTTTAAACCTTTTTTACATAAATCGATACAGAAAAAGCGCCCTTTCGAATGGGAGTGGTCCGGTGCTGCACAAGTTAAAGGTTAGTGAGGTATTTGCGAAAAACCATAAAAATTGGCACTAGCAGAACTTTCAAGTGCCCATCACACAATGTGGGACAGTAACAGTGCAGCATATTTTGCAGCCTACCTGATGCAGATTCTAAAAATGTTTTTACTTTCTTGATACGACATCAAAAACAAAAGTTACAGAGCGAAAACGGAAAAATCAATATATGCATATTTCTAACCACATATTTTGAAAATAAAAAAACCAAGTTGATTTTCGTGATCAGCGCTAAAAGCTGGTCTAGAAACTCAAATTTCACCCAAATCGAAGCAATTCGGGGCAAAATGTCCACCCCATGTTTGGTTTTTAGAAAAAGCGTGTCTTAACGCGTCTTTTGGACTCTAAAATAGCACCTTACTCGTTCTACACACCAAGGATCGCTTTCGCCGGTGAAATGAACTGGCAATACGGCTGGCAGCGTTGCTGAGATGAAATCCGAATCAAGTGAGCTATGGAGATTACGGCGCACTTTGAACCACAAAAGCCAACTGTATACGTTTAGAACGTTAACGCGTCTTTTGGACTCTAAAATAGCACCTTACTCGTTCTACACACCAAGGATCGCTTTCGCCTGTGAAATGAATGGGGAAGACGGCTGGCTGTGTTGCAGAGATGAAATCCGAATCAAATGAGCGGTAGAAGGCTCACGGAGCTGGTGGCGCGCTTTTGACCGCAAATAGTGAACTAAGTGTATGTGAGAAGGTGTACGCGTCCGTGACATTCAGTCTCTATACCTATGTATAGTGACATTTCACGTCGTCCCAACTGGGCTTCAACGCGAATTCATTATACAATTAACGCGGTTGCCACTCACTGCCTCTATCGGGAGAAATCGACGGTCTTCCACACTGTAGGTACATTCGCTTAGGCTTAGGCTTAATTTTTCAAAAAAGAAAGTTTTTTTTTAAAAAAGAAAACTTTTAATTTAAAAATTTTTTTCCACATCCCTAAGGTACTACGTTGGCCAGCCAAGAACGTCCGGCCCGGCCTGGCCCGGCCCACGGGCCGGGCGGGCCGGGCCGGGCCGGCCCAGCCCATGCTCATCCCTAGTGCTGACACAATTCCATTTAAATGTATGCACATTTATAGTGCACTAATGTAAATGCATGAGTACAATTAAACGATCAATTTTGTGTTGCAGTTGCTACTCGCATATCTGTTTGTCTTTTGTTTCCATAGATTCTGAGTGCTCTCTTAAACAAAACAAATAATTTGGTGCACCTGAAGCCATGACAAATAGTCTGAAGGGTAGTTGTTCCCCTGACAATTGATGTCTTCTTTTTGCAATAAGCATGATGAATATGGTTCCCAAAAGTCATACAAATACAGTTTTAGAGCAATGGAGTGATCATAGTGAAAACTGAACTTTTTCCTTTCAACGTCGCCTTCCCTAAGAAAAGAATATGTATCACTATTCACAGAACGTTGGCAAAAAAACATTACCACCATTACATCATGATAAATAAAATAATGACACATCATCATAATTAACTTTGATTGGTGCAGTTCATCAAATATGGCCAAGGCACACTATTCTCTGCTGCTGCTCAACTGAAACCACCCCCTCTCCATTGGCGCTCCCCCCCCCAGATTCTTGTGTATGAGTGTTCCAAATTTTATAGCAATCTTACTGAGGAAACAGCAGTTATTGAAACGTCTGTTGTTTGTCACAAAGTGGCCGCAGGGACAGTGACCCTGACAAACATGACGACGCGTGCCTTGGATTGGCACCTGGTGGGCACAAGTAATGCGAGCCAAAAGAGTACTGCATTGCATATGTGCTATAGTAATACTCTAATACCCTATTTTTTAAGCAGAACTTCAACAATCTGGGTCTCATATTCGCTTTGTTTGCAGCCACCAGCAATGTTTTCCTTATTTTTGTTAAGTGCTTTTTTCATGCAAACAATAATATAAATAAAGCATTGACCACACACTCTGAATTTCCTTCTGCATTGACTTTGAGTAGTTCATCAAGAGCTTTTGCTTCGCGAACTTTCCATACAACATACTGCTGCAATTGTCCTATTTTGTATGGGTGTTCAATATCCAAGAGTTTCACTAGCTTGATTTCTGCTTCTCCACTGCCTCTAGAATAGATATCATCAATGCACTTAACTTTAAGCTGAACTGTTCAGTTGAAACTTACTGAGTAAATTTGCAATGGGTACATAGGTACAATGTATGTCTGAACACGCCATTGTGGCATTTTTTAATACGCTTTAATGCAACACGTTTGGCAAATATAATCGAATTGCATATGAACACTTGGGGCAGCAAGCAGGCAGTACACGTTTGTATCAATTCTGAATATTATGTCCATTGTTTAATGTGATTGATTTGTGATCTTAAATCTTTATATTGTGTCCCCACAAATATAAAAAAAAAAATAATAGGCTCAGCAGTTAGATTACCATCATTGGTAGTTGATACCATGCTAGAAACGTATGGCTATGATAAGTTAGGAATTCAAAAAGCTTGGCTTAATCCCATAATCCTGGCTTTTAAGGTAATTCTGTGCATGTGTTTACTCTTGTTTGTGCTCTTTTTCATGTGCTCTGTTTTGTCGATGGTGCATTGTGTGTGAGTGCCCTGAGACCTGCATACAATCAATATACAGGTACATGGTACATAGTGTTTCTTAAAACAAAACAAGCTTGATTTAAAAGTGCTTCGCTTGAATGTGTTGTCATTCATTAAAATTGTTGTGCTTTTAACCACGAGGGGTGAGAGTTGATTGCTTGTAGGTAGTGGAAGTGTAGCAATTTGGGGGTGATAAGGCTTTTGACACTCATGATACCAGTTTTCACTGCTCAATGTCATAATGTGCACTGGAAATTCTAAGTACAAAAACTCTATTCACCTGATTTGCGGAAGTAATTTCAATATGCCTTGTGCAAAGTTTCCTTTTCGGAACTGAACTCCACCAATAAATGTCCTCACTTGACTGCTGTATAGTGCCAAATTTTTAAATGCCCACTCCTTATCAAGAACAGCTGCTGATTTCATTACCTGAAAACTAAGAACAGATCAATCACTATATGATCCATTCCCATTGTGTGCAACATGTCCAAACCCTTTTTATTGATGTTTTTAAGATTAATGGATATGGGCTGCAGAACTTGCCAAAAGGTGTTCAGGTTCACTTAATCGACCTTCTTTAAAAAAATAGCCCCCTCCCTAACTGAGGCACCCAACCACCTGCCTGAGCCAATGTTTTCAGTTTAGACTCCATTTAGAGCTAACACTAGTCTTTATGGGTCCTGATGATTCTGCTGGTGTGCGTGCCCCACACCCAATTTTGGAGCCCAAAGAGTGTGAGAACTGCCATGATTCATGGCAAGGTTTGTCTCAACAGGTTCCATTAACAGCAAAAAATCGACTTTTTCTGTAAACATTTTCGCCTTCCAAAGCTCCATTTTAGCTGACAGTGGCTCTTAAAACTGTCCTCCATGCGCCTCTCTGCCCACACAGCTTCCCACACATCGACACTGGCCGTTTATAAGGATACTTAGCCCCCCCACTCCCTATAATTATACACCCTCCCAAGACCACTTTGAGTTAATAATCCCCCCCTATAATTACGCCCCCTCCCTAAATCAGGGTGTACGTGTCAGTGTACAACCCTAATATGTGACCACTTCTCAAAGCGGATTTTTGAATTTTCAATCGCCTATAACGTTTGATTGCCTGAACAAATTTCGACGCGTTATTGCTCAAATAAACCGCCTTCTTCTGGGGCATCAAACGTGCCATAAAGCGTTACCCTGTTTTACTGTAAGGGGTCAATCTGCTTACAAATGCGCTGCGTGCCCAGGTGTGTGTGTGTGTGTGTGTGTGTGTGTGTGTGTGTGTCTGTGTGTGTGTGTGTGTGTGGGGGGGGGGGCAACAAGTAAACTCGTGACGCACGTGCACGCAAGATGGCTCGATCGAATCCTCGAGACCCTAAGATGGTCATGGGCAAGGTCGATTTTTGGCATGCAAATTCATACAGTTGTTACAGTGCATTTTTAAATGTTGCAGCAGAGATAAACACTACCAAACGAATTGCACATGGATGAATTGCATATCAAATAACTTGCCAGTCATCAGTAATAACAAGTCATTTGCATGTGCTCCTGCATCATCATCATGCATCCTCCTCCTGCACATTCATCCAGCATCCTGCATGAAATGCATACTGTAAGTGTGTACGTTCCATCTCGAATAATTGGAAAATGGAAAATGAACTGTGTGTGGATGAATTGCATATCAAATGACTCGCCTAAACATGATGAGTCATTTGCACATGCTCCCACATAATTATGCAAATAAATACTGCAAGTGTGGTACATGTATCTCGAGTAATTGGAAAATGGAAAATGAACTGTGCATGGATGAATTGCATATCAAAATGATTCGCCTCAACATGATGAGTCATTTTCATGAGCTCCTGCATAATTGCACAAATGATTACTGTAAGTGTGGTACATTGTATATTGCCTAATTGGGAAATGGCAAATGAACTGCACACAGATGAATTGCATACCAGATGACTTGCCTTAACATCACAGATCACTTGCTCATGTTCCCACATGATTATGCAAATGATACTGTTAGTGTGGTACATTGTATCCTGCCCAATGTGGTGGATGCCCATCATGATTAACAGAGCAGCAGTGAATTTTTGCACCACAAACTGTCAACAGGGTGAATGCCCATCGCGATCAACAGAGCAGCAGTGAATTTGGCGACACCAACTGTCAACGAGGTGAACGCCCATCACGATAAACAGAGCAGCAAGGAATTTGGCGCCACCAACTGTCAACGGGGTGAACGCCCATCACGATCAACAGAGCAGCAGTGAATTTGGTGCCACCAACTGTTAATGGGGTGAAAGCCCATCGCGATCAACAGCGCAGCAGTGAATTTGGCGCCACCAACTGTCAACAGGGTGAGCGCCCATCATGATCAACAGAGCAGCAGTGAATTTGGCGACACCAACTGTCAACGAGGTGAACGTCTATCGCGATCAACAGAGCAGCAGTGAATTTGGTGCAACCAACTGTCAACAGGGTGAACACCCATCACGATCAACAGAGCATCAGTAAATTCTGTGCCAACAACTGTTAAAATGGGGTGCATGTCTGTGTGCGCCCCTCTCAATCAGCACAACTGTAGAGAATTTTTAGGCCAACTGTCAATGTGGTTCACGCTAATAGTGATCAATAAAATGAAGCTATGTCACGATCATGGGCATCAATGTTGCGTCTATATGCTAAACCATTTGTTGAGTGCCTTAACGTACACATTGAGGCCAAAGGCTGCATGCGCATCTATACTGATGTTTCCTTGTTTTACTGAAGGGGTCAATACCTCCGAAAATTTCATTTTTTTTCGAGGTTTTTTGTGCGCCATTCTCGAACTCACATTATGCTATTAGAATGAAACTTGAATGACATTGGCGACTCGTATCGGGTCTTAAAAACCTAAATGGGTTCCTTGTGAGTATTTACTATCTCGAGATAATATCAAGAGTATCGTAGATTTTGACAACTTTTTGAAATCATGTCAAGGTTTTTCATGTTTTCCTACTAGACTAACATCACATTCTAACGCGCTATAGCACGTATCCATACTCGGTCGCATTACAGAGATATGTCCCAAACTGTTTGAAAGCAAAAATCAAAACATGTCGTTTTGTTTTGAAACTGCGCAAGCATCTACAACTCACATTTTTAGAAAGAAAAGCTTCTGAAGTGCTTTGTGCTATGTAGGTGCTATCAATCTTGAGTTATGGTTCACTTTGTGAATCAGTGCTTGGGCACAATGGAATTGTCTGTCAGTGCTTTTGCGCGATCCGTAAGGCATCAGACTACCGATCGAGAGGTCGCCGGTTCGACTCCCAGTGGCAACTTTGCTTTTGTGCGCGTCCCTGGCAGTATGGGTAACGACTCGTTCCCACACCTTTCCACTTTGGTCTTTTCTCTAGGTTCTGCCGATTTTTTTTTTGATTTTTCGAACTTGTTAAAAGTTTGAAATCATGTGAAAGTGCGTGCTTGCGTGCGTGCATGCGTGCGGGCGTGCGCGCAGGTCCGTGCATACATGCGTGAGAGTGTGCGTGCGTACCTGCATAGGTTTTACGTATCAACGTTTGTCTTACGAAAAAAACACTGTATTAAAGAAAAATTTGAAGGGGGCTGCAAAAAAGGTTAATATGTGACGCCATTTTGTTAAAGTCCAGTTTGAAAAAAAGAGGGGTATTAATTAAGGCACGCCTCATTGATGTAGGTATAGCCACCTACGCTTTGCAGCTGATCAACTTCAGTTTGAACAAACTATGTATAAAAACTGAACCAAACGCAGCAACACATCACATATTCAGCATTTTTTTTTGTGCGAGCCATCCTCATTCAGGCAAACCCAACAGCGATCCTTTGACATCTCATCTCTCTCTCACAATGCGTTGGCATTGGCCATTACCAAGGACCTGGCACAGCCAAATGGTTGGTTAAATAATTGGCACCCTGCTAACATTTGTGACACTAGCTGCTTCAACTGAGGACTCCTGCTTGCAAAGTGCTCCAAAGTGGTTTAACATCGATTTGTCTCATGAAATAAAATAATGTTGAGATTACTCAGTTGTAAAATGATGAATAATAACAGCAACGATGAAACTGCTAAGTGTTGGAATGCATATCAACCAAAGGCAATACATGTCAACCAACGCATTTGCATGAATGCTAAAGAAGTGCTCTCTGTTTTAAAAACCCACTCTGCTTTAAATACCGTAAACCTCATAATTAGCCCCCCCCCTATAAATACGCCCCCCCCCTATAATTACGCCCCCTCCCTAAATGGACAACTGAAAGACAACATTTTCCATGTCAGGGTGTATGTATGGTCGCGTATGTGTATGTACGTACATGTATGTGCATGTGAGACTGTGCAAGAGTGTGTTAGAGTGTACCAACTTGTGTGCACAGCGCCTTTTTTTCCCTTAAAAATCGCCTCCACGCTTCTTTCCACCCACAAAGCTTCCCACACATCGACACTTCCAGTTTATAAGCCCCCCCTGTATATTTTATTTATTATATTTATTAGCCCCTGTATAATTATAACACCCTTTCTAGAGCTCGAACAAAAAAATTAGCCCCCAGGGGGCTAATTATAGGGTTTACGGTACATTTTACTGTCCACTGTCCATTTCGCATGGTGCAGGTCAAACATTCGTCCACGAATGTGACCACATCTAACACCAGATTGGGCCACCAGTACTCCTGCTTGATCTTCTCAACAGTGCGCCGACCGCTGAAGTGACCATGCATCGGTGCCGAGTGCACCTCCTTCATGATGACTCGTCTCAGCAGAGCTAGCACCACCTTCCTGTAGCTGTTCACCGCCTCGTATTGCAGCATGCCATCGACCACTTGGAACTGCATCCACTGGCCAGCTCATCAGAGATCTCCACTCTCGAGATCAGAGAACGCCTTGGCGAGCTCGGGATCCCCCTCCTGAGACTTACGCGCCTTGGCTGACGCGTCCGACGGCCCCTTGTGGCTCTTGCGCGCTTCGCCACGCAGCTGCATGTACGAGATCGATGCCAACTGGACGTCCAACAGAGAGCCATCCTTGATAGGCTCGTCACCAATGTTGGGCACATCCGCGAATCCTCGGAAGCAGCAGCTCAGCGCGTCGGCAGCCTGGTTCTGGCACCCCTTCTTGTAGACAAAGGATGGCTGGTAGTCAGCGATCTCCACCGCCCAATGGTGCAGCCTCCCTGAGGGGTTCTTGGTATGCATCAGGTATGTCAGTGCATTGTGGTCGGTTATGATGAAGACCGGCTGACCCTGCACATACACCCCAAAGACCTTGAGAGAATAACGACAGTGAGGGCTTCAATCTTGGAGATCACGTAGTTGCCCTCGTGCTTGTTGAACCCATGACTGGCATAGCCGACTGGCTGCAACACGCCTTTCTCAATCTTCTGTGCCAGGACCGCTGTGACTCTGAGCTTGCTCCAGTTGACGACGATGTACCAGGGCTGACCGTATCTTGGATAGGCCAAAACTGGTGGACTCAGCAGCACTGCCTTCATTTTACGGAATGGCTCCTTCTGTGGCTCTTCCCAGCTGAACGTGCCATGCACACTCATCACCTTGGTGATAGGTGCGGCAGCCCAGGCAAAGTTCTCGACGAACTTGCAGAAGAAAGTCCTGGACTCCCTGCAGCAACTGTGTTCAGCACCACGCCCTTCGACGATACGATGTGGCCCAGTAATTTCATCGACTCTTGGAAGAACTCACACTTGTCTGGCTTGATCTTCAGGTTGGCCTTTACCAGATGTCACAGAACTTCTTCGAGCACAGCCAAATGCTCTTCAAAGGTCACCGAGGTTGCGCACAGGTCGTCAATGTATATGCAAAGACATTCTGTTGGGGGTTGTCCAGCAAGCCTCTGAAGACCTTGTTCATGATGCGCTGGAAGATCGCACCACTAGTCTTCAGCCCCATCAGCAGGCGTTGGCACTCATACAGGCCACTGTGAGCCCGGAATGCAGTCTTTGGCACATCCTCGTCCTTCAACTTCACTTGGAAGTAGCCCATCGTCAAGTCCATGGATGAGAAGTACTTGCAGGGCTTCGAGCTCTTGCTGTCAAACGACCTTCTGCACCTCTCCAAGAGGTTGTGACGCTCGTGTTTTTACTTTCAGCTGCAGACTAGACTCTCTTTATTGAAAGCAACACATGTATATATGGAAAAGCAGTTGAATAGGTGCGAACACGATGATTATAGGTGCAGACACGATGATTATAAGCAAAGCACAATAGCGCCAAATAGAATCACAAGACAGCGAAAGAGATGACTGTTCTATTGAGAAGTTTGCGAAACATCAAAGGATCAAAGCCAAAGATCGAGCTTACAAAAGATCAAAGGATGAAAGGCCATGGTTACATATCCTCCCCTTTCAGAAAGCAAAGCGCCAAAATAGAGAAACCGACGTGAAACCCTAATAATAGCAAACGATGCGACAAAATACGAACAACCAACCAAAATAGCATCAATCTAAAATAATCAAAAGCAGGGGCGCGAACGAAGGTTGTAAGGGTGTTTTGGAATTGTTGCTGTTTTTGTGGGCACCTGTTTCTTCGTTTGTTGAATCTGTTTCTGTGGGGTTTGCTGGTTGTGTGTTGTTCTGTGTGTCTTGTTGTTCTGAGTTGTTTGTCTGTTCTGATGTGCATTGGTGGCGGTCTCACTCCCACCCTTTAAATGTGCTGGTAGGGAAAAGAATGGAAGTAAAAGGTTGTAATTCACGCGTTGGATGGGCTTGTCTAAATCAGAAATGCTTCGAATTGAGATTACGGGTCCTGTTACTGAAATTATGCGGAATGGGCCAATGTACTTTTGTCTGAATTTGTTTACATCGTTAGTTGGGGCACTGTTATTTTTTAGCCAAACTAAATCGCCAGGTTGGTACAGTATTGGTTTTGAGACGAATTTGTCATACTGCTGTTTTTGACGTTGTTGGGCAATCTCAATAGCTTGTCGTGCAGCATCTCTAATGGGAGGCATGCTGATGGCCATTTTGCGAGCGAACTCTTGGGCCGATGTGTGAAAGCGGAGTGGTAGTGTCAACGATACATCAATTGGAAGGCGCGCATCAGTGCCAAACATTACAAAGTATGGTGTTTGCATTGTTGAGTGATGAACGGATGTTCTATATGCAAAAAGTGCATAGGGAAGTAAGTCTGGCCATGTTTCACTTGTTGCACCTAAAGTCGCGAGAGTTCGAACCAGTGTGCGGTTGTAATTTTCTGTTAAGCCATCACACTGTGGGTGGTACGCAGTTGTATTGACTTTTTTGGTGTTTGTGAGTTGACAAATCTCATGCATGAGAGCTGAAAGAAAATTTGTGCCACGATCACTGAGGAGTTGACGAGGGGCTCCATATCGGCAGACAAATCCTTCAAGAAAAACCTTGGCTACTGTGTGTGCTGTGATGTCTCGTAGTGGGTATGCTTCAACCCATTTGCTTAAATATTCATTGAATACCAAAATATACTTGAAACCAGTTGGAGATGGTAGTAGAGGTCCAACAATGTCCAAACTAACTCTGTCCCAAAGGCCTTCAACAGGCAGTGGGAGAAGTGGTGCACGGGGAATTTTGTTGATGCGCTTATGAGTCTGGCATTCTGGACAGGCTTGCACAAAGTCGCGAATGTCTTTGGCCATATCAAACCAGTAATATTTTGCGGAAATGCGTTGTTGTGTTTTTTGAACTGCAAAGTGTCCTGCAAGAAGGCTAGTATGAAAATTGGTTAATACTTCTGGCACCATGCACTGTGGTACACAAAACTGAAACAATTGCTTTTGTTTGTTGTCAATGTGATGAAGTAAGCCGTCTAGTAGAGTAAAATGATTGGACTGTAAGGCAATGCGTCTGGCTACTTCTGATTGTTCAGGTAATATGCCTTTAGTGAAAAAGTCAAAAAATGGTTGCAATTTTGCATCAGAAGTTTGCAGTTGAATAAGTTTTGCTTTGTTGGATGCAATAAAGCTGTCTGAAGTTGTTTCAGTTTGAGCAGAATCTGCAATGACATGACAGACATTGCGAGACAAGCAGTCTGCTGGTTGGTTGAGTTTGCCTGGTCGGTACACCACTGTGTAGCTATACTCTTGTAGCTTAAGTTTCCATTTCATGATACGCTCTGAGACTGGGTCTTTTGTTGTTAATACCCATCTTAGTGGTGAATGATCTGTTTCAATTTCAACTTGGTGACCATATAAATAGTCTTTGAAGTGTTTCAATGCTTTGTAGATGGCTAAGGCCTCTAGTTCAATAGATGGGTAACGTGATTCGGATGTGGTCAATTTCTGGCTAAAGTATGCAATGACTGACTCTGACTGATCAATGCGTTGACCAAGTACTGCGCCTATGGCAGTTTTTGATGCATCAGTTTGAATGAAAAATTGAGGATGATCAAAACGCGGAAAGGACAGAATTGGTGGGGAAACCAGTGCTTCTTTCAAAGCATCAAATGCCTTTTGACATTCAGATGTCCATTTAAATTCAACCTTTTTCTGAAGCAACTTGTAAAGTGGAGACATGATGTTGGCAAAGTTTTTTACAAACTTAGCGTAGTAGTTTATTATACCAATTATACGCTGCAGTTCCTGTTTGTTTTCTGGGGTTGCTAATTTTTGAATTGCTGAAATTTTGTCTGGGTCAGCTGAAATGCCATCTTTGGATAAAATATGTCCTAGGTATGGCACTTTTGCTAGTAGAAAGTGGCATTTTGACAATTTAAGTTTTAGGTTTGCTTTTCGTAGTCGTTCAAAAACTTGTCGCAAGTTCAAAAGGTGTTCTTCAAAACTACCACCAGTGACAAGAATGTCATCAATAAAGACATAGCAAAACTTCCAAATGAGACCATGTAGAACTCCTTCCATTAATCTTTGAAAAGTAGCAGGTGCATTGCATAATCCAAAAGGCATTACACAATATTCATAAAGTCCACTGAATGTTGAAAAAGCAGTCTTGTGTTGATCAGATTCTTTGAGTTCAACTTGCCAATATGCTCCACAAATGTCCAAAGTGGAAAAATGTTTCTGACCACCTAGTGACAAAAATACATCTTGACAGCGTGGCAATGGAAATGCATCCTTAATTGTGTTAGCATTGAGCATACGATAATCTATGACAAATCTTCCTTTGCTGTCTCCTTTCTTCTTTACAACAAATGCTGGGCTGGCATATGGGCTGGTGCTGGGACGAATAACATTGTCTTGCAGCTGTGTTTGGATATGTTCCTCAATAATATGACGTTGAGCATAAGGTACAGGATATGGTCGAATTTTGAAGGGCTGTGTTGTACCTGTGTTAATTTCATGTTGGACAATATTGGTTTTGCCTCTATCCCTGTCATGCTTTGAAAACACATCTTGAAATTCCCAAAACAAGGTTGCTAGTTGATCTTTTTGTGTGTCTGTTACATTTTGTTCACACTTGGACAAATCAATTTGTTTAAGGATGTCATTTTTAGTCCAGACCAAGTTCTGTGGCATAGATGATGTGTCTGTTTTGACAGTAGCATTTTCTATTGCATTCAGTGTCAGGAGAGAGTTATTTTCTGACAGCTCATCCATAACTCCTAAAGTTGTTCCTTGGTAAATTTTTACGGAATAATTGTTTGGATTGGCAATCCAGACAGAACTAGTCTGTTTGTTTAGCTGTATAAGTGAATCAACTGTTGCTAATTTTTTATCATAAAATGTTTTGATTTTTGGAGCAAAAATTCCAGTCTTAAAATCGACATTGCAGCAAAAGATGACACGATGTAAAGTGTTAGCAGGAATGATAGTCTCATTGGCACAGTAAGCAACAGATGAAGTGATCCTTGAATTCTCTGCAGGTGCGCTGTCTTGTACCTGTTGTGGGTGGCAGTTTTCAAATTTACTGGCAGGATGTAAACTAATTTTGTCACTTCGGAAATCAAAGGTTGCTTTGTCAAATCGACGCAGAAAATCAATTCCAAGAATGCAAGTTTGTCCAGAAGAATATAAGTCTGCCACATGAAAACGATGTTGATATTTTGTTTGATCAACATGTACAGAACCTAGAAAAGAACCAAACAGTGTTAAATTATCTCCAGATGCACTTTTCAAATTATTGATTTGTGAATTTTCCAAGGGCAAGGCATTTCGGGAATTCATCCAATCATACATCTGTTTGTTCAAAAGAGAAGTTGATGCTCCAGTATCGATAAGTGCAGTTAGTGCAACATCATTGAGCAACAAACGTACCAAAAGCAGTTTGCTAACTTTTGAAACTGAACTAAGCACATTGAGAGGCCATTCACTATGAATTGAGGTGTGTTCTTCACTTGTAATTTGCTTGTTTGGTTGTGTGTGGTATGAGTTAATTTGTTGTTGAATTGACTCTGAGATGGACCGAGAATGACACAAGTAGCGTTCATGGGTGTCAATTTCAACTGTTGGAAGGTGATGGGTTACATTGAATTGACAGAAATCAAAGCTAGGGTCTTGCTTTTGCTTTTCACATTGTTGTATGTATTCTGTTCGGCAATTTGCAATGTGTTCCTCAAAATCAGAAATGTCCCCTTTGGGAAATTGACATCCATAAGGGCACATGTAGTAATCTGCCAAGTATAGTTCAGGTTCAATATTGTCTGTTGAGGAATTTGAGGCAGTACTTTTGTGACCAGCTGCTGAATCCTCTTTGCTTTCTTGCATAGGTTCAGTGCTTTGCTTGGGACTTCCTGCGAACTTTGATGTTGAACAGGTAGGCTGATCTGTTTGGTGTTCTTTTGATGGCTCATTGATCATGTGGATAATCGATGAAGCAGACAATTCTTCCAACTCAATGGCAACACTGTGCCCAGTGAGATTTTGTTGCAGTGGCAAGTCTTGGTGATTTTGACTGCCATCAGGTTGTGTTGCAATTTCATCTGCTTCAACAGCAGGTATCTGTTGAGAAGCCAATGTTACTTTTGGCGAGGCAGACCTCATGTTACACTGCACTGTAGCCTTGGATTTTGGAGAAATGTTTTGTTTTCGCTTCCATCGTTGATACCATGCAAGTATGCCAGATTGGCGGCGGCGACGGCAGCAGCAAAGGCGTAAACGACACAACAGTCGCTTAATCAACCATGGAGATGTATACCAAAGAAACAAGATGAGTAGAATGAAGACAACTAGGATGCTAGTAAAAATAACTATGTAGTTAATGATTTGTTGAATGTAGCCTGACAACAGAGAAGTTGTCATATTATACAGAGAATTTTTGAATTTGCCTGCACTTTGTTTTATTTCTTGAAATGCTCTGCGAAATGTTTCTGGGTCAACTGATGTTTCGGCTGTGTAATTTACTAGCTGTTCTATCATGTGTTCCAATCTCTGTTGGGTTACTGTGTGTTGTTCATAGCGACCTATAATTGAAATAAATTCGCTGTCAGAGGTGTCAAACAAAGGTGCTGAAGAAAATACAAATGGCTGAGTGGATTTGTTCCACACATAATGCAATGGAATTTCTGGAATCGATACAAAGCCCTGTGTGGCAGACTTCCACCGTGGCAACATGCTTTTTCTATGATGTTCATCAGACACCTTAAAGTAGCCATGTTTGTGGTCATTCTCACAGGATAATTTTGTAGCCGATTTTACCAACTCTTTAGTTCCAGGCAGTACAAAGAAAAGGGAATTATTTGCCATCACAGGTAGTCTGTCATAGCAACTACTATTGTATGTGTAATTCCAGAAGATTTGTTGAACTGGAACATGATGACACTGGGACACAAGCAGAGCTTCTCCTACAAAAGTTGCTGATATGTCTGAACGTTGCAGAAATATTCTAGCACCTAGTGTTGCATCAACAGCTAACAGCTGATGTACTGTGTCTAGGCGTTGCTGGGCTAATTGACACAAAGCCATCCACATTGTACGAAATGATTCCTCATTAGTTCTCTCAAATTTTTCTTTCAAAAATTCAAGCTTAGCATTCACTGGATCTAACTGCGATTTTTTGCTTGTCAGATTCACAGGTAGAGCTTTTAGCTCACCATCGCTTAATTGATTCCATAAATCAGACACTTGTTCTGTTGCAGCAACTAGTTGAATAGCAGGGCCTTGATTGGTTATTCTTATGTTGCGCTGGCGAGTGCAAGCTAATGACTTAACTTGGTTGTACTTTCCTGTTCTGCTCAAATGTCTAGCAAAGGAAAAGGCAGCTTGGATTTCATCAATCAATATGTGCTTTCGTGTGATTATTGCACCATGAGTGCCATGTTCAACCCATGGGCAAATCCTTTGGAATTTTGACTGGTCCCAAACGAATACTTGGTCATTGACCTTACAGTATCCTTGTTTTGGATGGCAAGCACTGACATCTCCCAAATCAGTTATCATTTGACTTCCATCCATTGAAGCAACATTGCCTTGCATCACAAACCAGTTTGTTACCTCAGTGCAGTAGTCATAACAACAATACTTAAATTCCTCTGATTCTGGGATGTTTGTAGACCATGAGGTACTAGTGATTTGTTGCATTGGTTTGTCATACCAACGCTTGTTGATTGCTGCAGAGTGACAATCCAGTGGGGTTACAGAATTTGGAAATGCATCACGGCTGACAATTCCTTTTGAGAAGAAAACGCCCATTCTAGTGCAAATTTTTCTGCGAATACTCCAACATTTGTAGGCTCTTGACTGTTGTGGGATTGTGCGAGGGATGTACATCCTTACAGTAGCTCGAAATACTCTTCCAGGTGGTGGGTAATAGCACTGCACCTTTTTTGGGATTGCCAACACAGTCACAAAATTTTCTCTGGAGCAGGAATAGAAGCCACTGACTGGAGTCGTGAAAGAGAAGAAACACAACACCAAGAATCCAACTGTAGTCAACTTTGACAAGGAAATGGATGACCTACTGCTGGACTGCTGATTCACCTGTGGTGAAGAGTGCGAGTGCACGTTTGGTGCATGCACTTTGTCAGTTTTTGGTTTGTGTGGCTTGCCTGCTTTTGCAAACCACTTTCCTCCAGATGAGCCAAAACCCTTTTTACCTCGCTCAGTGGTGGGAATCTGACTCACCTCGCGAAATCTAGGAGACAACACAGGGATGCACATCAGTTGTGCAATGCGATCGTGAATCTCAATGTTGAATGGTTCATCAGAATGATTGAAGAGAACAATGCCAATGTTTCCTGTGTAGTCTGGGTCAATGATTCCAGCCTCAACTGTCACTTTTTTCATTGCCAAACTGGACCGAGATTCAATTTTGAGAAACGAATTTGGAGGTGGTCGCAAAACTAGGTCAGTGTAGCAAATTGCTGTTGACTTGACCGGAATAGTAATCGACTGTGCTGCACACAAATCAAAGCCTGCACTGGCTGGGGTTGCCTTGAATGGCAAAGTGGCATTGTCGCTCAAACAAAGATACTCAATGTCACCCAATTCTGAAGACCTTTGGAGTTGCTGGGCGACTGGTCTTGTGGCTTGTGCAGGTTCAGCAGTCGTTTGCTCAGCTTGAGAGGACTTTGTGGAGTGTTCAAGACTACAGGACGATTCATGTTCACAGACAAGACACGTTGGCGAGCAATCACAGCCAAGGTTGGAGCAGTAGCGTTTCAAAAGAGGCATGGAAATGTTGTCTTCAGTCAATAGCTGGAAGCCTCTGTTGCAAGTCAAGCTCAAAAGGCACTGCTCAGGAATTGTGCTAATGTCAGACAATTTGTGTCCGCATTCATTGTCTGTAACCATCCACGTAATGTGTGACTCGTTTTGTTGCTGCTGTGTGCTGCCTCCTATCCTTTCAGGAGCGTTTTCATCAAAAATCTGCAGTTGTGCTGTCGATGTGCGCCCTGAGTCTGACTCGGGGGACACAGGCTGATCGGTTTGCTGCCATTCCTGCATTGTGTCTTGCGCACTACCTATGCTCATTTGAGACATGTCAGTCTCCAAACTGTACATAGCATTTCGCGGTGTCCCGGATCCGCCACCATACCCCATTGAACCTCTGGGTTGCTGATAGTGGTTTCGATTCCCAAAATAGCCTCTAGCACGACCAAAGAAACGTTGATTCTGCTGTGGCATGTATGAAAAAGACGGACGGGGGAAACGTTGACTAAAGTGAGAGCCACGCCAATAGTTTTGCCTGTTTGCATTGCTCCATTGTGGTCTGTATGAAGTGTATCGTGGTTGCGTCTGTTGAAAAATGTTTCCTCTGTTGCTTGAGTGAGGCTGTGCACTGTTCTGCATGCGTTTGAAACTGAAGCACTCGAGAGCAACGTGACCTTGCTTAGAGCAAAACTGACAAATGGGACGCGGGTTGTTAAAAGGAGCAGCAGAACGCGAATGTTGCAGTCGCACATTGTTACTGGTTCGATTAAAATTTTCGCGATTGCGCGCAGCAAACGCAATCTGCTCTCCTGCTCTAGAGTTGACAGTGCCATTAACTGTAAATAATTTGCTGACCTCTTGCACTCCTGGTCGCGAATGTCCTGCGATCAGCTCGGCTTGAGCTTCATACTTCAGCGCGGCACTCAGGGCGGCCTCGTAGTCGCTTGGCGACTTGTCCATGACGTGTCGTCGAATGTCTTGTCGAAGTCCGCTGACGAAGCAGTTCATCATCTGGACCATTTGGGCCGTTGCAGGGAAGTCACTTGAAACTGGGTAGGCGCCTCTGGTCAGTAGCTCAATGTCGGCTGAGTAGTTGGCCACGTCCTCATTTTCTTGCTGCCTTCTTGGGGCGTGGAGCTTCTGAGCGTAGAACTTCGGTCCTTCCATTGGCTGCAGTCTCGTCTGGAGCGCCGTCTTCAGTTGTGTGTAGCTTTTCTTGATGCTTTCATCGAGTCGGCGATATGTGAGCAGCGCTTGACCGTCTAGGTAGATTGGCAGGATTTCAGCACATCTGTCTTCTTTCCAGTTCCTTGCTCGGGCAAGCTCATCAAATCGCTCAAACCAGTCGTTTATGTTCTGCGAGTAGGCGCTCTTGAACTTCGGCAAGGCGATGCTCTGGCTGGGTTCACTGTCATGCTCCCCTTGTGTAGTGACTAGCAGTTGTTGCTCCAGCTGCTTGATTTTTTTGTCCTTGGAGCCTTCTGCAGCGCGAAATTCGTTCAATTCCTCATGCGCTTTTTGCAGCTCACGCTGTAGAGCTCGAGCGTCTCGATCGCTCTCTGCCATCTGCGATCGCTCTAGGGTCACCAAAATGTGACGCTCGTGTTTTTACTTTCAGCTGCAGACTAGACTCTCTTTATTGAAAGCAACACATGTATATATGGAAAAGCAGTTGAATAGGTGCGAACACGATGATTATAGGTGCAGACACGATGATTATAAGCAAAGCACAATAGCGCCAAATAGAATCACAAGACAGCGAAAGAGATGACTGTTCTATTGAGAAGTTTGCGAAACATCAAAGGATCAAAGCCAAAGATCGAGCTTACAAAAGATCAAAGGATGAAAGGCCATGGTTACAAGGTCATCCAGTCTCGGCAGAGGGTGATTGTCGGAGCGCACAATGGTGTTCAGCTTTTGGTAGTCAAGCATGACTCAAATGCTGCCGCCCGGCTTAGCAAAAGGGAACCACGGCGGACGCCCACTCGCTATGCAACTCCTGGATCACACACAGCTTCTTGAGCTTCTGGATGGCCTTGTCAATCTCCATCCGCTCTCGGTAGTGCGCAGTGGCAGAGCGATCGGAGTCGCTCCCTGCATGTCGATCTCCACTTCATTGGCGTCGTACTCGCCGAGTTTGTCTTCCTTGACAGCAAAGGCCAAGTGGTTGTGTAAAACCACTTTGAGGAACTGCTCTCTTTGCTGTGGCGTCAGCTGCGCTCCCACTCTGGGCGATTCCTGCAGCCTCCACTTTCTCTCCGGTGTCAATGCAGTGCCAGCGTGGCAGTCAATGCTGTTCACCTCAAGCTGTGTCACTCGCCTGTCGACTTTGGCTTACAGCTCTGTTGGCGTTGCCCATCGGTCCTCCTGCCTCAGCTGCTCCCAGGAGAGGGGCTCCACCACCTCAATGGTGCCCAAGTATGGGTCGATCTCTGAGGTGCCTTCGTATCCAGGCTCGCGTCGAATGACGAACGTGCTGTCTTCCTCCATTGACACTAGGCCCTCCTCGAGATGCCATTCTCCTGTGCCAACTCCGTTGGTTGAAACAACAGATGGATGGCACTCGTCACCGAGCCTGCTCCTCAGCTTGCTCAGGAAGACCGCCGGCACCTTGGCCCTGATCGTTCCTCTTATTCCAGTGGCACCGAGTGACGTCCTGCAGCCACAGCTATTCCAGCTGCTCGATCTCCAGAAGCTGCACGCCACTCCCTTTGGACTCGACTTGACTTTGAGAAACTGCTCAACGCATCAGTGGAGTCTTACAATCTGTATTGTTGTCAGAGTCAGCCAACTTGCAGAGCTCTCTGCCCTCGAGCAGTGCCACATCCTCCTTACTCTGCATCGAGTCGCTGCACTGGCAACTGACACTGTTCACTGTTGACGTGCACTGCTCAGTGGTGAGGCCTTCCTCCTTGCAGAACTCCAGGAGTCCGCTGACAATGATGTTTTGCAGCATGTCAATGTTTGGCCTCAAGCTGGTCAGACTGCACTGCCCCATCAGCCGTCACTGGCTGTCGGGCTCAATGCTCACGTCATACTGCAGGCCACTGAGCAGGCACTTGCCGCTGGTCGGCGCCACAAACTTGAAGCCAAAGGCGGCCAGGGCGGCTGAGCCCATGATGCCGTCATGGTAGGCTGACTGGTGCATGCCCTTTGTGATGGCAAGCAGCAATTTCTTGTTGATGCCATTCAGTGTCACGTTGACCTTCACAACACCCAGGATGCGGACCTCGTCACCCGAGCTGGAGTGCAACTTCACGTTCTGCACTTGCATCACTTGTGCCAAAAAGTCAGTGACTTTCAGATGACACATCAGGTGCTCAACCATCATCCAGTTGATCAGCAAGGCCAGTCTGGCTCCAGTGTTGGCGAGAAGTCACATGTGCCAATGGCTGTCGATCTGGGCGAACACCACAGGCATTGGCCCCTGGCCAGTGTCACCCTTGCACTTTTCAACGCTCGTGCTGACCTCCTTCTTCTGCAACGCGTCTCGCGTCTCCACCTCATTGCTCTCAACGAGCACCTCCAAGGCGCCAGTCCAGCTCTGCTCCTGCTGAATGGGCTGGGTGCTGGAGGTGGGCGTGATCTGCTCCTCCACAGCCGCTTCTCCCTCCTCTTGTCGAGACTTCATCTAGCAGTCACACTTGTGCTGCCGGGGGCGCGGCTCCACCATGTGGCCGTGCGCGCCACGGCCCTTCCAAAAGCCATGGCCACCACGCTGACCGCCACCACAGCCACGTCCGCTCTGACACGTGGCTGGCTGTGGACAGTCTCAGGCCATGTGCCCTTGGCCGTTGCAGTTGTAGCACGTCAGTGGCCCATAGTGTTGCTGCTGGACCGCTGGCTGCTCAGCCATCTCCACTGGCTTGCAGAAGGTGGTGGTGAACTTCTGTTGTCCTGGCGGCTTCTCCTGTGGAGACGCCTCCCACTGCTGCTGCTGCTTGTGCGTCGACGACAGCGGCCCCGGGTTTGCAAACTGTATACGCTGGTTGTGGGGCTTTTGCCTCGCTGACCCTTGGCCAGCCACCTTTGCCACCATGGCTTCGTTGAAGAGCTGCTCCCTCTTTTGGTGAGTCTCTGACATCTTGCCGGCGTGACACAACCAGGTGACGATGTCATCCAATGGCTGTTTGTGCATCGAGAGGATCTGCAGGTACAGTTCCTCGGGCACAATGCGCATCAGCACCTTCTTGGCCTCGGCGCTCCACTGCTCCATCGTGTGGTCAGGGTAGGCCTTCATGACCAGGTCCCTGATCTCAGCCACCAGTTGGTCGACCGTCTGCTCCTCCCACCTGATGGCCTGGAGCTGGTGCCAGTAGTACAGCTCATTGCGGTTGGCACCATACAGCTCCTGCAGCTTGGCCACGATCTCATCAAACGTCAGTTGCTTCTTGGCGAGCTGACGCTGGTACTCGATGAACGCGAGCTCTGCTGGTCCGGTGAGCCAGGACATGAGGTAGTAACCCCAGCGTGAGCATGGCTCGCGCACGCCCTTGACCTTCTGCACAAACCGGAACAGCAACGCGTCCACCATCATCTCATCCGCTGAGCCAGAGAAGCAGCCACGCTTCTTGATGAGGTCCTTGTTGTAGGGCCCAACTCGGCGACCGAATCGCTGTTGCTGCCCGCGCCCAGCTCTTCGGCAGAGTGCTGCTGTTGCTGGTGTTGCTGCTGACGATGCTGCTTGCTCAGTGGCTGGCCGAGACGGTAGGGAACCGTACTCAACAGTGCAGATGGCGCAGCAAACTCGACTCCAGTCGCAGCTCGCTGTCGGCTGCCAGGAGGCTGCACCACGTGCTGTCGCTCCTCCGGCCTCAACTGCGGGGGTGCTGCTTCCCTGCGGCGGTGCGTCCCAGACGCCCGGCACGCTCGCACCGACTGGCACGAACGGGTTCGCACACAGTCGTGCGCCCCCGCCAGCCGACTTCTCCTTGCGCTCCGCCCCTCTGCTGCTCGTCAACGCTTGCTGTCGTCACCAACTGCGCACTGCCATTATCCGATTCACACCCGTTTCCGCCGTCCTCGTTTCTGCCATCCCCATTTCTGCCATCCCCAATTCCGCCGCCCACCATTCCGCCATCTCCCGTTTCCGCCGCGGCTTTTTTCCGCCACCTAAAGTCCGTCGAATAATGACAGACATAGCCCATCGCACCTCGGAGTGTTCGGTCAATGATTATGCACGCCCATTATCCATCGGCGCATAGACTTGCGCCGGGGCAGTGGAGGCATGAACTGCGGCGGCGCCCAGCGCCAGACCGGCGGTGGCCAGAAAGCCCATCGGCGCACCCAACAACGCCACTCCACTCGCCTGCGCGCCATCAAAGGCGCTTCTGCCATCTCCTGTCATCACTGTAGGCTTGCGGCGGCGCACACTGAGGCGTCTGCGAGGCGGCGGCATAACTGGCGGCAGCGCTCAGCGCCTCCCCATGGCTGGAAGTCCCATCGGCCCAACTACCCACACGCTCGACCCGCCACAGTCGCCAGCGCCTTGTCCCAGCACGGCGACCACTCCATTCAGCGCTGTCACTCCACTGGATGGAGGAGGCGCGTGGTGCTGTTGCTGTTGCTGTGCGAACTGGACGCCTTGTGCGGCGCTGCTGCTGTCGACAACTGTCGACGTGGCAGCTGCGGGCGGCCCGGTCGGCAGGAGGGCGGCGGCTGGAGCAGAGGAGGTGTCGGCAGACTGCAGGTGCGGCGTGGCTGGCCACCCAACAGACAGTCGGTGGAGAGCGCCCTTCTGGGCCTCCTGCTCGGCCGCCATCTGCTGCACTAGCGCTCGCTGGGTGCTCTGCTCTGCCGACATCGTCTGCATCATCTCCATGAGACGACGCATCTGCCGCTCCATGCTCCTCTCACTGATGTTGTCGTCCGCATTAGCGCCATGTACTGTCGACGCAGCGCTGCTGTTCTGCAGGCACTGAGGACACACCATGCTGGTGGGGTCCGTCGACAGGCAGCTCGCACACACTCTTCTGCTGCAGTTGGTCGTGCTGCATGAGGGATGCTGCATGGTCGTGCTGCATGCAAGAGGGACGCGTCACCATCGCAGGTCCAGCACTTGACAGCTGACTGCGACATCTACTCAATCACTGGCGCTTCCTTCTGCCAAAGCGACTCTCCTTTGACTCTGCTGCTGCTCTCCATCGTCAAAGAGGAAGCTCCGCCAGAAGAAGGAGGGAAATCGGGAAGGCTGAGGCTGGGTGCTGGAAACCGAGCACCAGCACCTCTCCCTCCTCTTCTCCCACACTCCGCATGGCGGTCTTGAGCTTGTCTGCCAGCCCGGCCGGACGCAGACGAAGCGGTGCAGGTGTGAAGCCTGGTTGTGGCACCACTGAAGAGGCTGGCAGCCGCTCTGCTACCAGCTGGCAGGAGGGAACTGGGGAGGCGATGGAGTAGGTACCTATCAGCCCTCAGGCTGGCAACAGGCGGGCTACTGCCATGACCATACCTGTAACTGGGAGAGGGGGGTGAAGGGGGGGGGGGGGGGTTGGGGGCCCCGCACTATTTTTCCAACACCCACCCAACTCCCCCCCCCCAACGCTCCCCCCCCAGAATTTTCCCAAGGGATTTTCACTCAGTCTAAAACGATAAAAGTGAGTAAATGTTGGGGTATTTCAGTGCTTTTCAGTGTTATCAGGGTGTACGCGTCAGCGTACAACCCTAATATGTGACCACTTCTCAATGCGGGTTTTTGAATTTTCGATCGCCTATAACTTTTGATTGCCTGAACGGATTTCGACGCGTTATGGCGCAAATGAACCGCCTTCTTCTGGGGCATCGAACGCGCCATAACGCGTTTCCTTGTTTTGCTGTAAGGGGTCAATAGTTCCAAAAATGTTCCAATTTTGCGGCTTTTTTTTCATGTTCTCCTCCCAGTTTTTAGAGCACTGCTCGCGAACGCCGAAAGCAATCAGGATGAAACTTTGCACGTATGGGCCACCCATGGCAACAATTTGTGGTGCCAAAAGATTCTTGTCTAGACTTTGTATATCCAGAGATATTGCCGATTTTATGCTTTTTTGAAGGACCTGAAAAGTTTGTGCCCTATAGGCGCTCCAACCGTTCGTCGCAGAGCTTCGCTATAAAGGGGAAAGTTGATGGCCAGGACCTAACTTAGAAAAGTTTCAACAATTGGACCGCATTGGACGCACCAAAATACATCTCCCCATTATACCATTACATAAAATGGCGATATTTCGGTGTGGTTAGCTCGGATTGCTTTGAGGTCAATAATAAAGTTGATCACCAATTGGTGTGGAACATTTCATTCCTTAGTGCCAACGCGCTCTGACGAACCAAAATATTTTCACTTCCGGGAAAATCGCTATATCTCGATGTGGGTACGTCGGATCACTTCGGCTAAAACACAAAAGTTGACCGCCTGCACATGTAGATCATTTTGATTCTTTACATCCCTATGCTGCGACGAACCAATATGGCACTGCAGATGTGCACGCACGCACGCACACCTTCAAATGGGCTGCTTCACAAACAACTCAATGTGGGTAGGTCGGATCATTTTGGTTAAAACACGAAAGTTGACCGCCTAGTCATAGCGATCATTTTTATATACTTTACATCACTATGCTAAAACACAGCAATATAGCACAACTGCAAGCGCAGGCACGCACGCACGCACGCATATAATGTACCCCCTATGGCGCAGCACTATAGCAAAACTGCACGCGCACGCACACACACGCTCACACGCTTCGATCGCGCCATCGTGCGCGCATGTCTGTCAGACCGGTTGCAAGTAACACGCGGCACACTTCTTTGTCCAGGTGTACACTGTATCAGAGCGGATTTTGGATTTTTTGATCGCCTACAACTTTTGATTATCTGAACCGATTTTGGCGCGTTTCTATACGATGCGTGTCTCCTACTGCAATTGAGGGATTCCACCCGACACGCTACATTTGCTTTTTTTGGTATGTTGTTTTTTTTGCATGTGTGCATTCTGGTCTGCTGCTGTATGTCTGTATGTGCGTGCGTGCGTGCGAGCGTGCGTGGGTGCGTGCGTGCGAGCGTGCGTACGTGCGGCCGCGCAGACGTGTGTGCACTGTGCATACATGCGTGCGTGCGTGCCTGCATAGGTTTTGCGTATCAATGCTTGTCTTACGAAAACACAGTGCTCGACGCACACACAGTGTCGACAAAGGCTCAAAGGGGGCGACGGGGGATAGAGGGAGCGAGAGACATGGTCTCTACACATCCAGCACAACTCTCTCTGGGATGTGTTGTTGCAAAGTTACAATGGTGGAGGCCATTGGTTATGGTGTGGCGCAATCTCAAAATAATTTTTGCGCAAAGATTAAATTTTGACTAGTTTTCAGCTATCACAAGCAACACCTGAAGCTGTATCAAAAAGAATCAACTCAATCCATCCAGCACAACTCTCACACTCGCGTTGCAGACACACACACATGCTCTGCTTTAGTAATACTAGCCGCTTCGAACTCGGGACTCCTGCTTGCAAAGTGCTCCAAAGTGGTCCAACATCAATTTGTCTCATGAAATAAAATAATGTTGAGAATACTCAGTTGTACAATGACAAATCACTGCAATGATGAAACTGCAGTGTTGGAATGCAGGTCAACCAAAGCCAATGCATGTCAACCAACGCATTTGCATGAATACTACAGAATTGCTTGTAACACCCGCTCTGTTTTAAATAAATTTCATATCAACACACCCACGACTTAAATTGGAGACATGCGCTGAGACTCGTTTGCAGAAGTTTTGTTTTATTTTCTGTGGTGATGCTATGTGGTGGGGGGGGGAGCATAGGCTTTTCGGTGTGTCTGTTTGTATGTGCTGTATGTTCTGTTCAAAAACGTTTTGCTCTCGCAACCCAACACGAACAATCCGAAACATGCACAAAACGCGCACACAAAGAAGACCATGAACCGATGCAAGGGGGGGAGGGGGGGGGCTGGAGAGAATGGAAGAGCCCGAAAATGGTTTATCGCCCAGAGGCCCCCAAAGGTCGAGTAGCTCAATGACCAATGGGGGGTTGGGGGCGACAATAGGCAGAGATTGTTGCTATATCTGAGAAACCTTTCATCTCTTTTGTAGTTTGTCATTCATCATCAAAAACGAGCTCAGAAGTGATTCAGTATCTATATTTTCATGTCCTCAGTAGTGACTCATCATCAATACAATGTGTCATAAAACCATGCTGTGAATGCTCAGTATAGAAAACAACAATGATGAATCTGTAAATTGCTGCAGCAAAAGCCAAAGGAAGTCAACCAATGCAACCAATGCACTTCTGCAACACAGAAAAACATTTCATCTTTTTTGTTGTAACGCTTTATTCTTGCGTCATTACATTTCCAGTCATTACATTCGATAGTAAAAATTAGGCACTATACCATCGTGAGCAGACACACCATAAATCCCATATAGGCAGTGGGCTAATTGTTTTAATCAGCCCTTCAGAGTCAGCTAATAATAGGTAATTGGCTTTTTTGTCATCTGCATAATTGCTCACATATGTTCATGCACCTTGATCTGCAGGCGCAAAGCCTTTGGACCTGGTCTAAGCTAGGATCGCGGCCCGACGCTTCCGATTCCATTCCAGCGCGCCGTGGGCGGGCGGTTTTCGGCGGGCTTGTGCTTGTGTCTTCCTTACGTCGTCTTTTTTTGGCAAAGCACAATTGTTGCGTCCGCGTCCGCTGCGTCCGAAACCTAAGTGAAGCCTAAGCCTAAGCGAAGCATAAGCCTAAGCCAAATCAAAGCCAAAGCATAAGCCTCAGCAAAGCCTGGACTAAGCCTAAGCAAAGCCTAAAATAAAGAAAGTTTTCATCGGTTTACAAGTATTTTTATGGCAGAGGTTTGATCCCAGGACCTCCAGAAAAGTAACGGACATCATAACCACTACACCATTGATCTGCACGCAACTGTTTTCTAAACACTTCTGATATGTCAGAAGCGCGCATAAAATGTGCTGTATTTTCATATAATTTATTTATATTTGCATAACGCATGGATTACGATAGCTTCAGTAGTGCCACTCTTATTTTGATGGTAAAATGTGCCAAGCAAGCTTCATATAAAAGTTCAGCTCAAGCTGCATTGCAGACAGAACCCACAAACAGTCATACTACTGTAGAAAAGGATAATGCTATATCTTGTCATTACTGTAGCAGATTGGAAAACGAATGCCAGATTCGTGATCACCATGGTCGATTACATATATCCCAAGCAGATTTGACACTGAATTCTCAAATTCGATGAAACGCAATTTGCATATTCAATGCGTCGTATCTCGCGATTACGGTATCGCACTGAAAAACGGATGTGATATTCGTGATCAGCACGGTCGATTACATATATCCCAAGCAGAATTGACACTGAATTCTCAAATTCGATCAAATACGTATGCGAAATTTGCATAACTCACGGATTATGGTAGCTATCGCAAATCCGGCCCTTAAATGACGGTGAAGTTTCCCACGGCAGCTTCATACAAAATTTCAGTTCAATCCATCCAGCACAACTCTCTGCGCTGCGTTGCACACAGACAGACAGACAGACAGACAGACAGACAGACAATGTGCTTTTATAATACTAGAGGCGCGCGCGGCCTTCGGCCGCCATGTATACATTAAGGCACGAAGCAATTGATTTTGCATATGACGTCGAAGTGATGATAATGCGCAAGGATATGCGTAGCTTTGTCTCTTGCTTGTGTGGGCGAATGTTCCTTAGGACAGTTGTCAGCATTAAGGGACCCAAAGTCCATGCTCCCCCTTTGTCCATGGGGGCGTGCACCCCGTTGACAGAAACTGGCCCAAATTCTGAGTACCTCTTTTTATCGTGAGGGCGTGCACCCCAATGACAGAAATTGGCCCAAATTCTGTGTTCCTCTGTTGATCGTGAAGGCGTGCACCCCGTTGACAGAAACTGGCCCAAATTCTGTGCTCCTCTGTGCGTGCGTGCGTGCGTGCTTTTGTTTGTTTGTTTTGTTTATTCGTCGAAGCACGGTGTACGACATTACAAAGGTACGAAGGCGAAGCACATTGGAAGTTTGTTTGTGAATTATTGTATAGACATAGATTAAATCGGCATGTAGCCGCCGTAGCTCAAGGAGGGGAAGACCAATGCGCTCTCTCCATTCATCATATGACAAGTGGCGTAGTTGCGGAATATTTCGGGTGAAAGTGCATGCTTGCGTGCGTGCGTGTGTGTGTGTGTGCGCGTGCGTTCGTGCGTGCTTGCGTGCGTGCGTGAGTGCGTGCGTGCGTGCGTGCGTGCGTGCGTGCGTGCGTGCGTGCGTGCGTGCGTGCGTGCGTCCGTGTACGTGCGTGCGTGCGTGTACGTGCGTGCGCGCGCGCGTGCGTGCGTGCGTGCGTGCGTGCGTGCGTGCACTCCCGTGCATGCGTGCAATCCCGTGCGTGCGTGCGTGCGTGCATGCGTGCGTGCGTGCACTCGCGTGCGTGCGTGAGTGCGTGCACTCCCATGCGTGCGTGCGTGCGTGTGTGCGTGCGTGCGTGCGCGGGTGCGTGCGTGCGTGCTTGGCGTGGGTGCGTGCGTGCGTGCGTGCGTGCGTGCGTGCGTGCGTTCTGGAAGTTTTCCAATTAGGTAAGCTAGAATGTACAGTACAATGTACAATGTACCACAACTACAGTACGCATTTGCATAATTATGCGGGAGCATGTGCAAATGACTTGTGACGTCGAGGCGAGTCTTTTGATATGCAATTCATCCAGGTGCAATTCGTTTGGTAGTGTTAATTGGTGCTGCAACATTTGAAAATGCGCCGTAACTACTGTATGAATTTGCATATCCAAGATCGACCTTGCCCATGACCATCTCGGGGTCTCGAGCATTCGATCGAGCCATCGCGCGTGCACGTACGTCAAGCTGATCGCGAGTTTACTTTAAACAAACAAACATACAAACAAACCCGTGCACGCGGCGCATTTGTAAGTAGATAGATAGACTAGACGCCCGTAGCGGCCTTCGGCCACCCCCCCCCCCCGCCCCCATCCAGTCCACCTGTAGAGCACGCTAGCTGTTCAGTGTGCTGTCCAGTCTGCGTGTCGACGCGGGCCAGCTGTTCAGCGTGCCATTCAGTCCATGTGACAAACGTGCTAGCTGTTCAGCAGGTCGACTGGTCTGCGTGACCAGCACACTATCTATTCGGCATGCCATCCAGTCCGCGTGACGAGCGCGCTAGCTGTCCAGCATGCCATCCAGTCCATGTGACGAGCGTGCTGGCGGCTCAGCAGGTCGACTCATCTGCATGTTGATGCAGGCTAGCTGTTCAGCTTGTCGACTGGTCCGCATGACCAGCGCACTATCTGTTCAGTGTGCCACAGTCCGCATGACGAGCGCGCTATCTGTTTGGCATGCCATCTGTTTAGCGGGTCGACTGGTCCATGTGACGAGCGCGCCAGCTGTTCAGCATGTCGACTCATCTGCATGATGAGCCCGCTGCTGTTCGGCGGGTTGACTCATCCGCGTGATGAGCGCGCTAGCCATTCAGCATGTTGTCCACTCCACGTGTCAAGCGCCCTAGGTATTCATCATGAGGACCAGCCCGCATGTTGATCACACTGACTGGCTGCGAAGATCCACCTGAGTTGGCGCCATACGCGCCCATCAGTCTTGAGCTGATGGGCGTGCCTAGAGATGGTTTTTGAAAAAAAAAATCGGTCGTTTTTTTTTTTATTAAAAAAAAAAATTTTTTTTTTAATTAAAAAAAAAAATTTCCTTTTCTAAATTAAAGGAGGGTTCAGGCGATGTAAGGTGCCATATATTAGTGTAAATATACCTTGTAGAGGGTGTTTCAGAGATATTGTGATCCACAAAAGCATTGAATGGCCATACAAATACATAAATAGCTTGCTTTACACCCACACGTGCACAACAACGTACAATGGTATGTACAAGGTACAACATATATACCACACAGGGAACGTGGTGGCATGTACCTATGTCCATATTCTATCCTTAAACGCATAAATGGCCATACAAATACATGAATAGCTCATTTTACACACACAGGCGCACTACAATGTACAATGGTATGTACAATGTACAACATGTATACCACACAGGTAATGTGGTGGCATGTACCTACGTCCATATTCAATGCTTAAATGCACCAAAGGGCCAAATTTACCACTGTATCAGGCACAATCTTGAAGGGAAGACACAAAACTGGTGAAAAACTAAAGGGAAAACGTAAAATATAGTGAGAAAAACAGACAAATTTCACTTTTTTTTATTAATAAAAAAATTTTTTTATTAAAAAAAAGAAAGGTCCCATTTTTTTTATTAATAAAAAAATTTCACCCAAGGATGAACTGCTTCTACAACGTTTGCATAGTGCAATGCACCATTTTACATCTTGTGAGTGCTTGCGTGCGTGCGTGCGTGCGTGCGTGCCTGCACGCCTGCGTGCCTGCATGCGTATGTACGTGTGTCTGCATTGTGTTCCATTGCAAGTGTATGTGGTCCTTCCTGGCTGTCTCGCAACCATGTGGCATTCAGGCATGCGGCATTCAGGCATGCGGCATATGTGAATGCAGTGTGTTCTAGTCCAGTTAGGTCACAATAATTGCCACTGCGCCTTCCTATGCATGCGAACACAAAAAAAATAAGGAAAATGTGGGAGTAGAAAATTATGGCTGCGAACACAAAACATGCCGAATATGTGACGTGTTGCTGCGTTTGGTTTAGTTTTTATACATGGTTTGTTCAAACTGAAGTTGATCAGCTGAAAAGCGCAGGTGGCTATATCCTACATCAATGAGGCGTGCCTTAATTAATACCCCCTCTTTTTCAAACCGGACTTTAACAAAATTACGTCACATATTCACCTTTTTTTGCAGACACCTGCAAATTTTTCCTTAATGGACCGTCATCTTAAAGGCAACATTTTCCACGTCTGAGTGTTTGTATGGTCGCATATGTGTATGTATGTACATGTATGTGCATGTGAGAGTGTGTTAGAGTGTAGCAACGTGTGTGTGCAGCGCCTTTTTCCCTTAAAAAAAATCGCCTCTACGCGCCTTTCCACAAACAAAGCTTCCCACACATCGACACTTCCAGTTTATAAGCCCCCCCTATAATTGCCCCCCCCCCACCTATAATTATACACCCTCCTAAAGCACGAACAAAACAATTAGCCCCCATGGGGCTAATCATAGGGTGGCACTTTTGTAACACTGGATGCACGGTAACACTGTAACACTGTAACACATTGTAACACTGGATGCAAGCAGGTGTGTGATGCCTTCAATTGAAGCTACTGGTCCATGGGGCTATGAAGTGTTCATGCTAATAATAGTTTTTATGCATTTAATTACAAAGAAATGAAGTTTTGTTTGTAAAATTTGTGCTGAAAAAATCGGATGAACATGTGCAGACCACCAGATCTGACCATAACATAATCTTCGAAATACATAAATAAATAAAAGGGAGGAATTTTGGGTTGCCTATGACAGCACAAAATACTCAGTTGAGTTTGAATTGGATTGGCGAGCTGTAGCACTTCCGGGATAAATTGGAGGATAAAGGGACAACACACAATACAACAACAGGCAAGCCAGAACACCTCGGTTTTTTTTTACCAAACAATTGCGGATGTTCAATGCATTATGTTCAATGTCCAATACGTACAGCAGTACAGCGATGCGTGCGTGCGTGCGTGCGTGCGTTCTGGAAGTTTTCCAATTAGGTAAGCTAGAATGTACAGTACAATGTACAATGTACCACAACTACAGTACGCATTTGCATAATTATGCGGGAGCATGTGCAAATGACTTGTGACGTCGAGGCGAGTCTTTTGATATGCAATTCATCCAGGTGCAATTCGTTTGGTAGTGTTAATCGGTGCTGCAACATTTGAAAATGCGCCGTAAGTACTGTATGAATTTGCATATCCAAGATCGACCTTGCCCATGACCATCTCGGGGTCTCGAGCATTCGATCGAGCCATCGCGCGTGCACGTACGTCAAGCTGATCGCGAGTTTACTTTAAACAAACAAACATACAAACAAACCCGTGCACGCGGCGCATTTGTAAGTAGATAGATAGACTAGACGCCCGGAGCCGCCTTCGGCCACCCCCCCCCCCCCCCGCCCCCATCCAGTCCACCTGTAGAGCACGCTAGCTGTTCAGTGTGCTGTCCAGTCTGCGTGTCGACGCGGGCCAGCTGTTCAGCGTGCCATTCAGTCCATGTGACAAACGTGCTAGCTGTTCAGCAGGTCGACTGGTCTGCGTGACCAGCACACTATCTATTCGGCATGCCATCCAGTCCGCGTGACGAGCGCGCTAGCTGTCCAGCATGCCATCCAGTCCATGTGACGAGCGTGCTGGCGGCTCAGCAGGTCGACTCATCTGCATGTTGATGCAGGCTAGCTGTTCAGCTTGTCGACTGGTCCGCATGACCAGCGCACTATCTGTTCAGTGTGCCACAGTCCGCATGACGAGCGCGCTATCTGTTTGGCATGCCATCTGTTTAGCGGGTCGACTGGTCCATGTGACGAGCGCGCCAGCTGTTCAGCATGTCGACTCATCTGCATGATGAGCCCACTGCTGTTCGGCAGGTTGACTCATCCGCGTGATGAGCGCGCTAGCCATTCAGCATGTTGTCCACTCCACGTGTCAAGCGCCCTAGGTATTCATCATGAGGACCAGCCCGCATGTTGATCACACTGACTGGCTGCGAAGATCCACCTGAGTTGGCGCCATACGCGCCCATCAGTCTTGAGCTGATGGGCGTGCCAGATTCGTCCTTTCTGGTTGCCAGGGCGCCTAGGTCAACTCGTCTTTTGCAGTGGTTCGCATTTTTGCAAAGCGTTCTTAGCCACTCTGACAAATATTTAGCAAATTTACCAACTGTTGGCATATGCCATTCACATCTGAGCCTGGTTCTAGCTATGGCAGGCCGAACGAGCCACATCGCATCTTTATCCGTGCACGCATGCGATATTGCTGTCGGTTTGTTTAGTTTTTAGGATAGGTTGTTTCCATGGAACGGGATGCAGATGCGGACGCATCAATTATTGTTTGCTGGACGTGAATGTGGATGCATGCATGTTTGCATAGATACACCGTTTTTGCTTGTTTTCGCCACTTACCGACATCTACTATTGCCGAAGCGACTAGCATACATATGGAAATGCCGGGTGAGGCCGAGTCCATAAAGCCATCACCCGTCCAGATCCGTCGAGCCGTCCGAGAGTTACCAAAAATAGCGGACGCATGCAGGTTTTCCAAGAAACGCTTATCGCTGTTAGAATAAAATATTAGTCACACCAAAATATTAGTCCTAGGGTGGTATTTTCGCCATTTATATGAGCTTAGTATTGGGAAACGAATAACGTCACTCGCCCTACTTGGCGATGCCGATTCGAACGAGCCATTGCCCGTCCGGATCCGTTGAGCCGTTCGGGATTAGACGCAGGCACAGACGGACAGCCGCCGGAGTTGTAAGTAGATAGATAGATAGATGTGGGTTGCCACAACAGTTAGTGATGTGTATGCATACATACTGTACTGGCTCCATTCGTCATTCCCCTTTTGGCATTTCGCCCAAGGATGAACTGCTTCTACAACGTTTGCATAGTGCAATGCACCATTTTACATCTTGTGAGTGCTTGCGTGCGTGCGTGCGTGCGTGCGTGCCTGCACGCCTGCGTGCCTGCATGCGTATGTACGTGTGTCTGCATTGTGTTCCATTGCAAGTGTATGTGGTCCTTCCTGGCTGTCTCGCAACCATGTGGCATTCAGGCATGCGGCATTCAGGCATGTGGCATATGTGAATGCAGTGTGTTCTAGTCCAGTTAGGTCACAATAATTGCCACTGCGCCTTCCTATGCATGCGAACACAAAAAAAATAAGGAAAATGTGGGAGTAGAAAATTATGGCTGCGAACACAAAACATGCCGAATATGTGACGTGTTGCTGCGTTTGGTTTAGTTTTTATACATGGTTTGTTCAAACTGAAGTTGATCAGCTGAAAAGCGCAGGTGGCTATATCCTACATCAATGAGGCGTGCCTTAATTAATACCCCCTCTTTTTCAAACCGGACTTTAACAAAATTACGTCACATATTCACCTTTTTTTGCAGACACCTGCAAATTTTTCCTTAATGGACCGTCATCTTAAAGGCAACATTTTCCACGTCTGAGTGTTTGTATGGTCGCATATGTGTATGTATGTACATGTATGTGCATGTGAGAGTGTGTTAGAGTGTAGCAATGTGTGTGTGCAGCGCCTTTTTCCCTTAAAAAAAATCGCCTCTACGCGCCTTTCCACAAACAAAGCTTCCCACACATCGACACTTCCAGTTTATAAGCCCCCCTATAATTGCCCCCCCCCACCTATAATTATACACCCTCCTAAAGCACGAACAAAACAATTAGCCCCCATGGGGCTAATCATAGGGTGGCACTTTTGTAACACTGGATGCACGGTAACACTGTAACACTGTAACACATTGTAACACTGGATGCAAGCAGGTGTGTGATGCCTTCAATTGAAGCTACTGGTCCATGGGGCTATGAAGTGTTCATGCTAATAATAGTTTTTATGCATTTAATTACAAAGAAATGAAGTTTTGTTTGTAAAATTTGTGCTGAAAAAATCGGATGAACATGTGCAGAACACCAGATCTGGCCATAACATAATCTTCGAAATACATAAATAAATAAAAGGGAGGAATTTTGGGTTGCCTATGACAGCACAAAATACTCAGTTGAGTTTGAATTGGATTGGCGAGCTGTAGCACTTCCGGGATAAATTGGAGGATAAAGGGACAACACACAATACAACAACAGGCAAGCCAGAACACCTCGGTTTTTTTTTACCAAACAATTGCAGATGTTCAATGCATTATGTTCAATGTCCAATACGTACAGCAGAATATTCATCCAGTCGTGGTAAAATCTGCTTTATTAAATTTGATGACATTTCTCTGACCATTCTTAAAGCCTTCCGGTCCAGGTGTTTGATTGGAAGCATGTATATTGTAACTGGCATTGATGTGGTCTCGTTTATAAGACCTGAACTGGCAATGTTTCAATGGTTGTCTAATGAAATTGTTTGCAATTGTTGGATTTATCATGTACACACTAACTGGGAGTCAGCATGCATACTGTAAAACTATCCCTGAATGCCCCGGGCATTTCTTTTTTTTTTAAATTTCTTCCACATTAGGCGTTCTTTTGAAGGGGGTGGGGAGCGTCCAAGGGGGGGGGGGGGTGTTTTGCATCTGTTGGCATGCGCGTGTGGTGTAGCAGTAGCATTCTGGACTGGAAATACAGAGATGTGGGTTCAATTCCCATCATGCCATGCACCAATTTTTCCTCAACTTTTTAATAGGGAGAAAAGAAATCCTTGAGGAGAAAATGTATCTCGTCTCTAACTATGAGTAACACCCCTATCTCATGGGTAGTAAATTGGATTGGTATATTGGATTTTTTTGCTAATGGATTAGATTGGATTGGATTGGATAATTGCATTGAATTAGATAATTGTTGCTACTTGGATTGGTTTTGATTGAAAATTTTTGTTTATTATGGTGTTTTTTTATTGTATATCTCAGTTTGCTGTGGATAATGCATACTAATGGTCAATCATGCAATCACATACACGGTCAATCATTGCACTTATAGTGCAGTTCTCAAACAAAAATAAATTAACAGACTATACCTGGCATTCTGTAGTACAAATCCTTTGCATCAGAGTATGAAACTGGTAACTGCTCAACTCTAATATTTGACTTGAAATCTACTGTTATGCTTCTCTCATAAGTCTTATTACGCTCTTGAAGTCCCACATGTTTTGCTTTCTTTTGAAAGAGCATTTTCATGTCAAGTGAGCTGAGCTGGAAATATGTGCTGCACGTTGAAAAAGAAGCAATAGCAGTGCACAATAGAGTATGCTAATAGGTTTGCCAACAAAATCTGCAATTTTATACCTAACATAGGAGGTATTTTATTGGCATGCTGACACTATTGTAGCACTAATGGTTTACACATTGATGTGTACTTACAAGTGAGGTAGGGTCGCAAAATAACATGTCAGATGTAAGCATAACCTGTAACCAGCATGAGCAAAATTTAAGAATTTGGCTTGGCATTTGCATGTAAATCATAACTTTTCATCGATCATAAGAAAAGCACGCAATGCAAGGGGGAGCTTGACAAATTACCTGACAATTTACTACAGCGAACATTTATGTACCACTGTTACCATATTTACTATTTAATTGCACCACTAAGACTGAAAGTGGGCCTTGATACCCACTGAATGAATAATTAACCTGATTACAACCTGGTAATTATGAAAACCTAATTAAAACGATTTTTCAAATATGTGGTAATTGCTGAGATCGCAAATTACAAATTTTTGGTTAAATTTCTGTAATTTTCAGTAATGTTTTTGGGTCATTTTGAGTGTTGGTGATTAAATTCATAGAGCCATAGCACAGGCTAAATTGAGACTCAATGTGGTGGTCGTATTTCGGTGCGTTCTTTTCTGCTATACTTCGTACCGACCCCCTGTGCTCCTGCGCTGCTCGTTCTTACCGCATCCACAGTGGCGCACACGTTCAAATTGTCGCCTTTGCACCTACGACCCCCACCCCCCCTTGCACCAGTGGCGTCCTCATGCCAACCGACCACGCCATCCACGCATCTCTTTGTCTCTTCCCTCCTTCCCCCCTTCGTACCATACCTGTAACCGGGGGGGGGGGGGGTTGGGGGGGGGGGGTTCCCCTTCCCCACTTGCTGGTTTTGACCCTACCCCCCCCCCCCCAACCCTCCCCCCAGGTTCGTGCGAAACCCCACCCAAACCCCCAAACCCCCCACCTTTTGAAAACTTTCTACTACATACTACAGGGTGGGCCAAAAAAACTTGGACCCCTAATTTAAACGCGGCCGTTCTCGTGCTAGGGTGGACCGATTGGCGTGGAATTTTAACCACGCATACCTCCAACCCCTCTACGCCTCCCCACAAAATTTCAGTTGAATCGAACGAAAGAGTCTCATTTGGCAGCCATTTTTGAAACCGCCCTTGAAAATCGAGTGTTAAGGTATGCTAAGGTAAGGTAAGGTAAGGCATATTGCTAAGGTATGCTTCGTACGCCCACGCAGCGAGCGCCGCGCTGGCGACTTCTCTGTGCTATCGTCAGTCGGTTGCGTTTCCCCCTTTCTTTCTTTTCTCTTTCCCTGCTTCCACCGACCGACTCCCGTGTGGTGGACTGTGAAGTGTCGCATTGCGACAAACCGTCGTTCTCGGGTCTCGCATCGGTCACACGAACCACACGGCTGCACACAACAAACGACGCTGGTGCCACCCGAGAACGCCACAGCCGCTGGTTGCTCTTCGACACGCGTCCCCAAGCGCTGACAGCGACAGGGAGTACACGCTGCTCAGCTCGCTCGTAGCCCTATGTTGAATAACGGGAGCATCGCGCTCCTGAGAGCCGATCGCGCACTGTAGAGATCTCAGAGTCGACGATGACGTTGGTGCGCCGCCAACCCGCCGTTTCGAGATCGACTGGTGCTGCTAGCCACAGCCAACCATAGTCGAGGCAGACGAGGGTAGCTGTCTTCGACCTGCGCACACACACGAGCTACAGGTGGAGTGGTCGATGCACGCATTCGCGCCCCGGTCGCGGTGTTGTTGCCACCGCGCGACACATGCATACAAAACCAGGCAAAATAGAAGTGAAAGAGCATGACCAATTTGCTTGTTGGGTATTGACTGTTCCAGTTTATTGACACCCTCTTAGTTAGCCACACACCCCTATACTTACACACCCTCCTATGGCTGGAAGGAAACTTTTAGCCCCAGGGGGATAATTTTAGGGTTTATGGTTTAATTTGGGGCGCTATGGTTGTGGCCCGATAATGAAGTATAATGAACATAACAATAATGAACAAGATTATTTATCATTATACAAAATCAGCTGATTGCAGCAGAATAAAACCTGGGACATAGGGCATTTAGAATAGACCCATTTGCATTTTTCTCTTCATTTTTTTGTCAACTGGTCATAAAAACTATTTACAACATTTGAATGGCGAGACCCATCATGAAACTGAACTATAGGTGGTGAGCATTCTCACTGGTGAGCAGTCAAAGTTAGACGTTACAACATGGGCCACACTGCATATGTCTCAGAAAAATGATTTTCACGCTACATAAATTGCAAATGTATGCACATACCAAAGTATTGTTCATTAGATTGAATGTCATAGCTGCTTCTACTCCATAGTCAATTTTTGTAATCATATGAGTTGCATCACCCATAATCTGAAAGAACTTGTTTACTTGACATGACTCCATTACAAGAACATATGTATGTACAGAGTGGGCACCCCTGAGTACTGTTATTTGTCATACTGCAAATCCTCCAATACAACCCCCCCCCCCCTCCAATAGTGCCTCCCCCTCCAATAGTGCCTCCGGGAACGGCAAGGCTGAAACAATAGAGCCCCCCTCCAATAGTGCCCCCGGGGGTAAGGGGTATGTTGTGCCATGTGCATTTTATGGGCAAACATATAATGGTAGGTACATTTACATTGTGTATACACACTACTACTAACCAATAATAGTACCTTTCAGCAACTATTAACGGTAAATCAACCATTAAATGCGGCAAAAGTGATCAAAAGCACCGAAAAATCGGCAAATTTTGACAGAGAAACTAGCATTACCATTCAAAATTTTTAGGTTGAAATAATAGAAGCCCCCTCCAATAATGACCCCCCCCAATAGTGCCCCCGGATAAGGAGAGGTTGAAAAAATAGCACCCTGGGGGCACTATTGGAGGATTTATGGCATGCAATGATATGCTTGTCAAAACAGGTATTGTCACTCTGTATTCTGCGTTTGGGTCCTGTATATTGCCTGTATGCGCTAGAACAGCTATTGGTTAGCCACTGCAGAAGACGATTTGCACCAATAACCGTACAATTTTCATGTTGGGTCACTAATGATTATTGGGTCTGCACAGCATTGTTGAAACGCCATTTACTGTTTGAATTTATGAATGAAGGAACGAACGCCCCCCCCCCCCCCAATGAACCCCCCCCCCCCTCCAATGAACGCCCAGGGTAGAGGGTGTGTTGAAAAAATGAACGCCCAGGGTGTTTATTGCAGGATTTACGGTAAGTGAATACATGTCACATGCATTGGCCAATCTCATTCAAATTTGAACATTGGTAGCCGACATCTCACCATTGACTTTTCAAAGTTTTGTTGGGATCAGTTCAGTTTTTTGTTCAAAATGGCCACTTTCACTTTACTTCTAAAGACAAACTTTCGAAAAGTCAAACAGTTCAGCACTGAACCTGGCATGTTTAACAAAACGAAACCAATTGGAACAAAACATTGAGAAGGTCAAAGATAGGTTGTGTATCACCACTGTTCAAATTTAGAGTGTAATCGCACAATGCATAGGGCAAATATTCGCTGACAAACAGCGGTTCTCAAGGGTGCACCAGCCTGTAAACATGTACCTTGTCTTTCCCAAGCAAATCTGCAAAAAATGGGTTGTACAATAGACCCATTGACATTTGCTCAGAGTGGGTTGTCGCAGAAAGAAGGAATGTAAAAGCACTCGTTTCACGTGTGCTAGTTGTCTGCACATTCATCATTTCTGATGTTCCTTTGACACCAAACATGTAACTTTTACCAACTGTAATGTGCGAGATGAGTTCTCTTTCATCAACTCCTAGCCAGCTTGAAAGGTCTGCTCGATCCATATTCCCTGCAGTGAAAGACAGCCCGATTTTTTCTCTGGATTAAGCATTGGGGAAACATAGTTTGCTTGGTAGGGTACAAGGTTAAATATAATGTTATAATACTATTTGTTTTAGTATTGACTGACAATGTGATGGTGTGGTTAATTTTATAGGGTTATTTAGTGGGTCTTGCTTACCTGCTGCAGAGATCTTTATACCATTGTTGTATATGATGACCTTGTCTTTGCTAATTTGTTCTTCTGTCCAAAGTTTTAGACCAGGAGAAACCATGCGATCATTTGTTGCATCATAAAAGTCTCCAAGGGTGTATGTTTTACCCATTGCATTTTTTATGATGCTTTGAGACTCTATTTGTGCCCAAGCACTTTCTGCAAGAAAATACAAAACATTGTTGTGGCTTAGAAGAGACTAAAATAAAATGGCTAAAGCTATCTTATTCTTATGATTTCTGCTATTTTTTTTATGATAGTATTATGATAGCTTGACATAATGCTGAGAATGCTCAGTAGAGCCAGCAATGAATCTGTGTAGCAGTGTAAAATGACACTGTAACTCAAGCGACACACTTACATGTATACTGTAAATCCTCCAATAGTGCCCCCGGGGCACTATTTTTCAACCTCTCCTAACCGGGGGGCACTATTGGAGAGGGGGGCACTATTGGAGGGGGGGCTTCTATTATTTCAACCTAAAAATTTTGAATGGTAATGCTAGTTTCGCTGTCAAAATTGCCGATTTTTCGGTGATTTTGATCACTTTTGCCACATTTAATGGTTGATTTACTGTTAATAGTTGCTGAAATGTACTATTATTGGTTAGCAGTAGTGTGTATACACGATGCAAATGTACCTACCACTATATGTTTGCCCATAAAAGGCACATGGCACAACATACCCCTTACCCCCAGGGGCACTATTAAAGAGGGGGCTCTATTATTTCAACCTTGTAATACCCGGGGGCACTATTGGAGGGGGGCTTCTATTGGAGGAGTTATGGTACCAGAAATCCTCTAGTAATTCCCTAGACACTTTTTAACTTCCCCTTAACCTTATCCCTTTGGGCAGTATTGGAGAGCCACTATCTATATTAATAAAGCACAACGTCTGTCTGTCTGCAGCGCGACCCCAAGTGTTGCGCTGCTTGGATTGAGTTGATTCTTTTTGATATCGCTTCAGGTGTTGCCTGTGATAGCTGAAAAATAGTCAAATCAAAAATTATTTTGAATTTGCGCCATACAGTAACTAGTATTGATCACATTAAACGTGAGATTTCTATGTCAAATTTGACAGGGATATACCGTAAACCCTATAATTAGCCCCCCCCCTATAATTAGCCCCCCCCCCCATTAATTATACACCCTCCCAAGACCACTTTGAGTTAATAAGCCCCCCCCCCCCTATAATTACGCCCCCTCCCTAAATGAACCATCGTCTAAAAGGCACATGTTTCCATGTCTGGGTGTATGTATGGTCGCGTATGTGTATGTATGTACACGTATGTGCATGTGAGACTGTGTGAGAGTGTGTTAGAGTGTACCAACGTGTGTGCACAGCGCCTTTTTCCCTTAAAAATCGCCTCCACGCGCCTTTTTGCCCACACATCTTCCCACTCATCGACACTTCCAGTTTATACGCCCCCCCCCCCAATAATTAGCCCCCCCCCTATAATTATACACCCTCCTAGAGCTCGAACGAAAAAATTAGCCCCCGGGGGCTAATTATAGGGTTTACGGTATGTAATCGACCACGCTGATCACAAATAGCACATCTGTTTTCAAATGCGATACCGTAATCACGAGGTACAGCACAATGATGATCACAAATCTGGCATTTGTTTTTCAATCCACTACAGTAATGACAAGATATAGCATTATCCTTTTCTACAGTAGTAGGGCTGTGTGTTTGTCTGTCTGCAATGCAGCGCCAAGAGTTGTGCTGGGATGGATTGAGCTGAAATTTGGGTGCAGCACGTCCATGTGCTCGCTATCTTGGTGTACTACGCAAACTGAATTTGCATACAGTATCCTCTACCATGCACCATTGACCCAATGTATTTCCTTGGTCCCATTTCTCATTCTAAAGCACCGGACCGGCACGTACTCAAGCACGCATGCGTGCGTGTGCGCGCACGCACGCACGCACGCACACGCGCACGCACGCACGCACGCACACGCGCACGCATGCATGCACATGCACGCCCGTACACACGCGCACGCCCCCTAAGCAAAGCCCGATCTAGATCAAAGAATATCATTTCGGTGTGCACCTCTGCCCCAAAGAGGGTCTGCCGCCCGTGCACCCCCCCCCCATGCACGAGCTACATCTGAAGGTCAGTGCTCCCATTCTGCTGCTGCGAAATCTGAGTTGATTCTTTTTGATATAGCTTCGGGTGTTGGTTGTGATAGCTGATGAATAGCCAAAATTCAATTTGCTCGCAAGAAGTATTTTTGAATTTACGCCACACTGCAACCAATGGCTCCCATTATTGTAACTTTGCAACAACACAGCCCAGAGAGTTGTGCTGGATGGATTGAGCGGAAATTTTGTGTGCAGCATGTCCATGTGCTTGCTATCTTGGTGTACTATGCAAACTGAATTTGCATACAGTATCCTCTACCGTACACCATTACCCAATGTATTTCCTTGGTACCATTTCTCATTCCAAAGCACCGGACCATCATGCACTCAAGCACGCGCGCGCACGCGCGCACGCACGCATGTGCACACGTGGGGCCTCTAACCCTCCATGGGCTGGATAACTATTTTCAGGCTCTCCCATTCCCTCCAGACCCCCCCACCCCCCACCCCCCTGCATCGATTCACTGTCTTTTTTTTTGTGTGCGCGTTTTGTGCGTTTCGGATTGCGTTGCATGGCGAGTTTTTGTTTGCGAGAAAACGTTTTTTTCGATGTACGTACAACACATACAAACAGACACACCGAAGAGATGATGTCCCATCCTGTAGCACCACAGAGACTGTAATATAAAAATAAAGTAAATGAGCCTCAGCACATGTTTCCAATTTATGTCGAAGTTGTGTTGATGTAAAATGTATTTAGAACAGAGTGGGTATTTAAAACAGAGAGCACTTCTTTAGCATTCATGCAAATGCGTTGGTTGACATGGTTGATATGCATTCCAACACTTTGCAGTTTCATCGTTGCTGTTATTCATCATTGTACAACTGAGTAATCTCAACATTATTTTATTTCATGAGACAAATTGATGTTGAACCACTTTGGAGCACTTTGCAAGCAGGAGTCCTGAGTTGAAGCGGCTAGTGCTTGCAACTTCTATGCACCCTGGGCACTATTAGAGGGGGACACAAGCATAACTGTAGGATTTACTTGTACTTGTGGCCCATTTATCTATCCTGGGAATTGATCACATACTGCAACTTTGCGCCTAACCAAACTAAACAAAATTTGTATATACTTTACAGGTACAGGTTCAAAAGATTTTGTGCGCTGAATTTCAAGAAATCTAATGATGGCATCGCTGGTTATGCACTTAAAAACGTGGTCAGGTGTGACTGGCGTTCGTGCAGCGTTATATGGCGTATATCGGCCTTGATTCTGCCAATACGTGTACGTGGCGCTGCTTCGGCTCGGCTCGTTCAAAGGGCGCTTGGCACAAACCTTGAACTTTGCAAACTCCCACATGAAGGAATCGCAAAAGGGGGACGATCAGAGGAGCATAGCGATGTGGGGCAAACTTCAAAAACTCAGACCTCACGCACGTGCGCACGTTTTTTGCGGGACTGAATGTGGTACAGCAGACACAAACAACGTTCATGGAACGTGGCAACAACAACGCGCCAGACGCAATCCCAGTTTTCTGGATGCAGTCTACCGTAAATTTCAGCTAAATTGCGTGCTCATCGGATAAGATCATGCCATGCTGGCATATCGCATTAGATTCCCTTAAAATATCGTCGCACGGCTCTAAGGAGAGGCTGTAATTATAGCGGGGGGGGGGGTAAGAATCGTGGGGCGCTAATTACCGTAAATCCTCCAATAGTGCCCCCAGGGCACTATTATTTTAATGTCTCTCAAGAGGGGAAGGCACTATTAATTTCGTCAGATTTTTGAGCAATTTTGCAGCAAAATTTAACATTAAAATGCCTTAAAATGCACACAGGTAGCCGGAATTTAAAAGTTTAATTGAAATATGTGTATTGCACGCATGATCACACACCATGCATGCACTTTTAATGCAACTGGGTAGCATTCAAAATTTGGTTTTAGCACGAATTTAGAATTGACTTGCCCCCAAGGCACTAGAGGGGCTTCTGTTGGAGGATTTACGGTATATGGTTTACTGTGGGGTTAAAGGGTTAAATCAATTGAAATGACAGTTGTTGCTGCACATGTGCCCACGGTTATGGTTGTTTAATGGCACTGGCTTAGTTCAATATGTTGTTCAATGTGTGAACGCAAACAAATGTATCCAATTACTATAAATGTAGTGCTGTCAGCTACTGTAAATCATGAAATTTTGTGACGCAATTTATTTTGGGATAATTGGGACAGGACATCAGTGTCCCAAATTTTATTGGTCCCAATTAAAATGTGTTGTAGTGAAGTGATTTATTGGTGTGAAGTGATTTATTGGTGCAGAAGTGTAAATAGCGATGTCACCAAAAAGTAAAAGTTAAGAAATAAAAAAGTCAAAATACTTTTTTAAGTACAGTTAAAAAACAAAAAGTGTTAAAAATGTATGTCCGAAAAAACTGTTTTAATTAAAAAAAGTGCTAAATAAGTCCTTCTACTTCTTTCATTAAAAAAAAATGATAAGTTAAATAAGTATTTTAAATACTTTTTTAACACTTTTTTAACAACACACTTAAAAAAGTATTCTTTTTTACTGTAAAGTTTGCACGATTTGCTGTCTGAGTTGCCCCGGAATGAAGTCCTTGCATAAGTAGTTTGACGAAGTAGTACAAAGAACTGTAGTACAAAGTTTGACACTGCATTCAGATTGTCGTTAACATGATGGCATGGCTCAATTTTGTGGTGCAATTTCAGTGATTTCCCACTTGCGAGAGATGTTCAAAGTGATTGACAGGAACGTCTCTCACAATAGCAAGCCGCCTACTAAATTCCAGTTATCCACTACTTAGAGAAGCAGATCGTCAGGTAAACCTCCTATGCAGACCCCAACTTGAATACATTAGTAGCTGAAATGTGTGGATCTAGACGCGTTCGCAGTTGACCAGCCGCTGACAGAGGATGGCAACAAGTTCGAGGGCGATCAGTTTGAGCCTCCTAGACGAGCCATGTCACCTTTAGTGGTCTATTTGTGGACAATCGCTATGCAATTCAAAAATACATTTTTAATTAAAAAACACATTTTTAATTAAAAAAGTATTTTTTTGATTAAAAAAGTAACAAATGACTTTTTTAATTTATTAATAAAACTGTTAAATAAGTTGATAGACTTTTTTAAGAAGTTAAAAAGGTGTTAAATAAGTAGCTCGACTTTTTTAATTAAATTAAAAAAAAAACAAAAAAAAGTCTTCAGACTTTTTAATGACATCACTAAGCGTAAACGCATTTGCCATTGAAAACATGATTAGCATTCTGCATTTGGTTTCGCGACCTCCATGGCAGAAGTTGAGTGTTGGTTCGGATTCAGGTGGCTGAGGGCTCGGGGGTGGAACGGGGGGAGGCCGATCTAGCTTACGTTTTCTGGTCACAAACTGCAGTATTGACATGTTGAACACAGATGCAATGAGAGTGCAAGGATGGGTCGCTCGCTCTGCTAGGCGCAATTAAATGCCCACTGGGCCGCCGTGGCGTGGCACACAGCATGAACGCAATCTAGAATCTACTCAGTGTTATGACACGCGCGTCCCATTGTCTCAATTCCTGTCAAGACACACCCTCTGTGTCCCAAATTAAATTGCGTCCCGAATCTATATTACTAAAGCACAATGTCTGTGTGTCTGTCTGTCTGTCTGTCTGTCTGTCTGTCTGTCTGTCTGTCTGTCTGTCTGCAACTCAGCACAGAGAGTTGTGCTGGATGGACTGCGCTGAAATTTTGTATGAAGCTTCCTTGGGAAACTTCACCATCATTTAAGAGCCGGATTTGCGATTGCTACCGTAATCCGTGAGTTATGCAAATTTTGCATACGTGTTTGATCGAATTTGAGAATTCAGTGTCAATTCTGCTTGGGATATATGTAATCGACCGTGCTGATCACGAATATCACATCCGTTTTCCAGTTCGATACTGTAATCGCGAGATGCGACGCATTGAATATGCAAATTGCGTTTGGTCGAATTTGAGAATTCAGTGTCAAATCTGCTTGGGATATATGTAATCGACCGTGGTGATCACGAATATCACATCCATTTTCTAACGCGCTACCGTAATCACGAGATATAGCATTATCCTTTTCTACAGTAGTATGACTGGTTGTGGGTTCTGTCTGCAATGCAGCACAGAGTTCTGCTGGATGGATTGAGCTTGAGCTGAAATTTTGTATGAAGCTTGCTTGGCACATTTTACCATCAAAATAGAGTGACACTGCTGAAGCTATCGTAATCCATGCGTTATGCAAATATAAATAAATTATATGATAATACAGCACATTTTATGCGTGCTTCTGACTTATCAGAAGTGTTTAGAAAGCAGTTCCGTACAGATCAATGGTGTAGTGGTTATGATGTCTGTTACTTTTCTGGAGGTCCTGGGAGCAAACCTCTGCCATAAAATACTTGTAACTTTTTTGTTTATAACTTTTTTGTTTTACATGTGTTTATGCTATAAAAACTTCAAACTTTTTACTATTTTTTACTTTGTTTTAAAGGTGTTAACGCTATAAAAACTTGTATAACATGCACATGCACGCACGCACGCACGCACGCACGCATGCACGCACGCACGCACGCACGCACGGACTCGCGAGTGGGCGCACGCACGCATGCGCGTGTACGTGTCAGCGTTTTAGTGGTGCGTTGTTTTAGTTTTTCTTGGCGTTGAGCACTGATCGTCGACGCATTAAACGTAATAAATGAAATATTGTGGTGCGTTTTGCCCGGTCCAATGGCCCAATGAACTTGGATTTTCCCAAAAAAGAAAACGGCTGAAAACAATTGATGCGTCCGCGTCCGCTGCTGAGTCCAATGAAAACTTTCTTAATTTTAGGCTTTGCTTAGGCTTAGTCCAGACTTTGCTTAGGCTTATGCTTAGGCTTTGATTTGGATTAGGCTTATGCTTCGCTTAGGCTTAGGCTTAGGCTTAGGCTTCGCTTAGGTTTCGGACGCAGCGGACGCGGACGCAACAATTGTGTTTTGCCAAAAAAGACGACGTAAGGAAGACACAAGCCCAAGCCCGCCGAAAACCGCCCGCCCACAGCGCGCTGGAATGGAATCGGAAGCGTCGGACCGCGATCCTAGCTTAGACCAGGTCCAAAGGCCTTGCACAAGCAGGCAGGATGAGAGCGCCACTTTGACAAGTCGCTCAAAGAGGAAGAGAGGCCATTCACAAATTTCGACGAGTTCTACAGAGCGGTCAACGAGCTTCAGAAGAAATGTATTAGGTATTTAGTTTTGCAATGGCGCTCAAATGTTGAGCGGTTCAATTATTTATAGCAGCCTACCGCGCAGTGGGTGGCGCATGCACAAGCCGATCGGAAAGCTGCAGCACTGCGCCTGCAGATCACGATGCATGAACATGTGAGCAACCATGCAGATTACAAAAAAGCCAATTATTATTAGCTGGCTCTGAAGGGCTTATTAAAACAATTAGCCTGCCGCCACTAAATATGGGATTTATGGTGTCTGCTAAAGATGGTATAGTGCCAAATTTTTACTATCGAATGTAATGACTGGAGATGTAATGACGCATTAATAAAGTGTTACAACAAATAAAAGGTAAACTGTGAAAGGATAAAAGGTAAAAGGATTCCTGTATTGCAGAAGTGCATTGGTTGACTTCCTTTGGCTTTTGCTGCAGCACTTTACAGATTCGTCATTGTTGCTTTTCAACTGAGCATTTGCAGCACTAGAGGCGCGCGCGGCCTTCGGCCACCGTGCATAGCTTAAGGCATGAAGCAATTGATTTTACATATGACGTTGACGTGATCAAAATGCAAGGATATGCGTAGCTTTTCGTCTTTTGCTTGTGTGGGCGAGTGTTCTATAGGACAGTTGTGAGCGTTGAGGGACCCAAACTCCATGCTCCCCTTTTGACCATGCGTGCACTCTGTTGACTGTTGACTTGACAGAAATTGGGCCAAATTCTGCGCTCCTTTGTTGATCGTGAGAGCGTCCACCCAGCCCAGTTGACAGAAATTGGCCAAATTCTGCGCTCCTCTGTTGATCGTGAGGGCGTGCACCCCGTTGACAGAAATTAGCCCAAATTCTGCACTCCTCTGTTGATCGTGAGGGCGTGCACCCCGTTGACAGAAATTAGCCCAAATTCTGTGCTCCGCTGTTGATCGTGAGGGCGGCCACCCTGTTGACAGAAATTGGCCCAAATTTGGTGCTTTTCTGTTGATCGTGAGATCGTGCACCCCGTTGACAGAAATTGGCCCAAATTCTGAGGTGCTCAGTTGATCGTGAAGGCGTGCACCCCATTGACAGAAATTGGCGCAAATTCTGCGCTCCTCTGTTGATCGTGAGGGCGTGCACCCCATTGACAGAAATTGGCCTAAATTCTGTGCTCCACTGTGCGTGCGTGCGCTCGTGCGTGCGTTCGTGCGTGCATGGGCGTGCACTCCTGTGTGTGCGTGCGTGCGTGCGTGCGTGTACATGCATGCGCACATGCGTGCCTTCGTATGTTCATGCGTCCGTCCGTGTGCGTGCGTGCGTGCATGCGTGCGTGCGTGCGTGCGTGCGTGCGTGCGTGCGTGCGTGCGTGCGTGCGTGCGTGCATGGGTGCGTGTGCACGTGCGCGCACTCCCGTGCGTGCGTGTGTGTGTGCACGTGCGTGCGTGCGTGCGTGCGTGCGTGCGTGCGTGCGTGCGTGCGTGCGTGCGTGCATGCGTGCGTGCGTGCATGGGTGCGTGTGCACGTGCGCGCACTCCCGTGAGTGTACGTGCGTGCGCACATGCGTGCCTTCGTATGTGCATGCATCCGTCCGTGTGCATGCGTGCGTGCGTGCATGCGTGCGTGCGTGCGTGCGTGCGTGCGTGCGTGCGTGCGTGCGTGCGTGCGTGCGTGCGTGCGTGCGTGCGTGCGTGCGTGCGCGCGTGCATGGGTGCGTGTGCACGTGTGCGCACTCCCGTGCGTGCGTGTGTGTGTGCACATGTGTGCTCCCATGCGTGTGTGCGTACATGACGTCCATGCGTGCACGTGCGTGCACTCCTGTGCGTGCGCGCGTGCGTGCGCGCGTGCGTGCGTGCACTCCCATGCGTGAAGGTGCGTGCATGCGTGCCCGTGCGTGCACTCCTGTGCGTGCACGTGCGTGCGTGCATGCGTGCGTGCGTGCCTACACTCGTGCACGTGCGTGCGTGTGTGTGTGTGCGTGCGTATAGGCGTTCACCCTGTTGATAGTTGGTTGGTGCCAAATATCACTGCTGCTCTGTTGATCACGATGGGCATTCACTCCATTGATAGTTGCTGGCACCACGCTCGCCACCAGGCGTGCACACACGCATGCACACATGCATGTGTGCGTGCGTGCGTGCGCGCCGGTGCGTGCGTGCGTGCGTGCATGCCAGTGCGTTGCGTGCTCGCGCGCGCATGCGTGCGTGCGTGCGTGCATGCCAGTGCGTTGCGTGCTCGCGCGCGCATGCGTGCGTGCGTGCGTGCGTGCCAGTGCGTTTGCGAGCACACGCGTTCACTCATCTGGGGGGGAGCAGTAGCCCAGGAATGCACCAGAATATTTTCAGTGTGTTGACACTCAATCCTCTACAGTAAAAAGCTAAACAACGACATCACTCACCCTCATTAGGCTCAGACTAATGCTTAGTGCATGCATGCGCGCACATGGGTGTGTGCACGTGCGCATGGGCGTCCGTGCGTGTGTTCATGCATGCGTGCGTTCCTGCATGCATACATGCATGCATGAGTGCATGCGTGTGCGTGCGTTCGCACCTCACGTCCATCTTTGCATTGTAATGTCAGTTTCAATTTTTCCAATTACACTAACCAATACTTTACTATAATTACTGTCATTTGATATGCAATTCATCAATGCACAGTTCATTTTCCATTTTCCAATTAGGCCAGATACAATGTACCACACTTACAGTAACCATTTGCATAATTATGAGAAAGCACATGCAAATGACTCGTGACGTCTAGCCAAGTCATTTGATATGCAATTCATCAATGCACAGTTCATTTTCCATTTTCCAATTAGGCAAGATATAGGGTGTTTTTTTTAAATTATCACATTTCTTTCTTGAATAACTTCTGTTTCCTTTGTCGGATTGTAATGAAATTTGGAACACGTATACCCAAGACTTTAGGATTTTGTCTGAAAAAAGAATCGTCGAATTCGGTTGAGGATTCCAAGAGTTATGGCGCTCCGAATCAAATGTTTCGTTTTTAGCGCCTGCGTTGGAGTGAACGGAGCGGCGCGGCCGCGGGCTGTGAGGATGGAGAGAGGAATCGAATGGGATGAGGGCGGATGGAGAGGTTTTAGTCGAGCGAGCAGTAGTGAATACTGTACGCCGATTAGACGAACCCGCGCCAGTCAAAAGCAAAGTTTGGCGTTTGAAATTTGGCGTACAGTACTGGATAGTCACAATTCGAACAGTAAAGCTTGTAAAGCTGCCCAAAAACGAGACATTTGATTTGTAGTGCCATAACTCTCGGAATCCTCAACCGAATTCGACGATTCCTTTTTCAGACAAAATCCTAAAGTCTTGAGTATAAGTGTTCCAAATTTCATAACAATCTGACAAAGGAAACAAAAGTTATTCAAAAAAGAAATGTGATAATTTAAAAAAAAACACCCTTTACAATGTACCACACTTACAGTATGCACTTGCATAATTATGTAGGAGCACATGCAAATGACTCGTGACGTCTAGCCAAGTCATTTGATATGCAATTCATCAATGCACAGTTCATTTACCATTTTCCAATTAGTCAAGATACAATGTACCACACTTACAGTAACCATTTGCATAATTATGCGAAAGCACATGCAAAGACTCATGATGTCTAGCTAAGTCATTTGTATGCAATTCATCAATGCACAGTTCATTTTCCATTTTCTAATTTGGCAAGATACAATGTACCACACTTACAGTATGCATTTGCATAATTATGCGGGACCATATGCAAATGACTCGTGACGTCAAGGCAAGTCATTTGATATGCAATTCATCCATGTGCAATTTGTTTGGTAGTGTTAATCTGTGAGAGAACATTTGAAAATGCGCCGTAACTACGGTATGAATTTGCATATTAAAAATCGGCCTTGCCCATGACCATCTCTGGGTCGCGAGCATTTGATCGAGCCATCGCGCGTGCACGTACGCCAAGCGGTTCGCGAGTTTACTTGTTGCCCACACATATATATATATATACACGTGCGCGCGGCGCATTTGTAAGTAGATGATTTCATGACACATTGTATTGATGATGAGTCATCACAGAGGACATGAAAATATTAATATTGAACCACTATGGAGCACTTTGCAAGCAGGAGTCCTGAGTTGAAGCCTACTAGTGTCCAAAATGGGACCGTGTCCCAAAATAAGACGGTCCCAAATTAAATTGATTTACAGCATACGCATATCTACAGATCCGGCCAGATGTCTCTTGGTTTTGCGTCCCTGGATGCGTCCCTGGGCGCGGAACGCGCCCCAACGCTAAAGGATAGGCAAAGGGAAGGATGCAAGGACGCCTATGGAACCATGCGCTGTCCAATCGCGCGCCGCGCCTGAGAGCGCCCCAGGGGGCGGCGTGGGCAGCGCGGCGCACGCAGCGCAGTGGCGGCGGGCGCGCGCGGTCAAGAGTGGCTTGTCTAGCGCACTCATTGGTCAGTTTGCATTCATCCCCTCTGTCCCGTTAGAGCATCTTATAACGTTGGGGCGCAAAAGCGTCCCTGGCGTCCCGGGAACGCGTCCGCGGGCGCATACGCCCCTGTTCACCAAGAGACATCTGCTCGGAACTGTAGCAGTTCTACAAATTGACATACGTAAAAGGTGACCAGCTGCGCTTAAAAACAAAATGTAGTACATCCTAAAGCCAATGAGTGCATATAGTTCTGCTGGAAACCTGTGTGAAAGCTGTGCTGCCAGACAGATACCCTATACTGGTGGATACATTTATGGATTCCATGCAGCATGCATGATAAAAGATGACCAAAAATACGTGACCAGAATCCATTTTGCGAGAATCTAGAAAATAGTAGATTGTGTGCTGAATTAAGTCGAATAGAGAGCTGCGCATAACGTATAGTGAAAGCGACACCAGTAAGAAGCATGACTTGATATACAATAATGAAAATGAAAATAATGAAGGGCCATGTAAAATGGAACCATGTTCCGCATTCAACCACAACAGTACAGCTCCTTTTTGACTGCGGAACTTAGACTCATCAAGATTTCACATGCGCGTACCATACGTATGCTTGGCCCTCCATATTGTCGCCTTTGAACCCACCTTTAGGTAGCTAATGCGCCATCAAAGAGGTGAAGCATGAATCGCTTGCGTGGAGGTGTACCTACTGCACATCCTCCAATGAAGGCCACTTTTAAAAGACCCCCCCCTCCAATGAACGCCCAGAGTTGTCACGCAGAATTCTACGTTTGGATCATGTGTATTGTCTGTACGCACTAGAACAGCTATTGCTTAGCCAAGGTGGTGAGGTAACGAACGCGATCACGAGGTGATCCGACCATGAGGACCAACACAACCAAATCATGGTCACGTGACGCACATGCCCTCAGGCCCTCAGACTGATGTTGCAAAACTCCAGCACGAGGCATGCATTGCGCCATGGCAACTTGGCCAGCTTTGTGGAGCACAGCTACCTTGTATGTACCTTAGAATCTAAAAAAAGTCAGAGAGAAGAGATGCCGAATATGATGCGTACGCCCTCCAAACGGAAGCTCTGTAAGTGTGGCCGAGACAATGCTCGCTGCACCTGCTCGATGGCCGCAGGAGCCGAGCGTTCGCTGAGCTCGCCTGAGATCGCTGCTGTCCTCAAGGAGTTCGAGGCTCGCCTCGACAGCAAACTCCAACAGTTCAAGGAGGAGATCGTCGCTCGCGCTGTCGAAGCGGCGACTGAGCCGCTCAAGGCTCACATTCGGCAGCTGGAAGAGAAGGCCAAGAAGACCGACGAGAAGCTCGACACCGCGCTGGCTGCCATGGCGCGGCTGGAGTCAGCGCCCGGCCCGCGCAACTATGGCCAGCCGCCGTCCGCCGCGCAGCTGCTTGGCGAGCCCGGCTTCCAGGCTGCTCTGCGGAACGCTGTCGCCGAAAAGGAGACGAAGGAGAAGAAGCGCTGGAACCTCGTCATCGTCGGCATGGCGGAACCCCAGCCCGGCCTGTCCGACGCGGCCGGCCAGGACGACACCAGCGCTGTTCGACTGCTGGCCCAGCAGCTGAGCATTCGGCCCGACCACGTCACCCGCGTTTTTCGGCACGGACGCGAGAACACCGATGGGCGCCCACGCATCCTCAAAGTTGTCTTTGACAACCTGGACGCGCGGCGCACCTTTCTCACGCAGCTGCGCGGCTTGCTGGAAAGTCAGCAGGCGGCGCCGGCTCCAGGAGCGGTGCCAGCCCGGCTGCCCTTCTTCGTGAGGCCGGATCTCACGGACGCTGAGCAGGACCGACAGCGGCAGCTGAACGCTGAGCGCCGTCGCCGCAAGGAGTCGGGCGAGGACGTGGTCATCTGGCGCGACGAAGTTCTCTTGAGGTCTGAGCGCGACGCCAAGCGCAGGCGCCCGCCGCAGTTCGCGCCACGCCAGGAAAACTAAGTCCGCTGTCCCTGCGCGTCTCCGCGCCGTCCGCTTTTCCGCAGACGTCGCCTATCGGCATCCTTGCGAGCGGTAAGCTACGCATTCTCTCGCTAAACGCGCAATCTCTCGCGTACAAGCGCAAGTTTGATGAATTTGCTGCGGTTCTCAATTTGGAGTTGCCTGACTCTGTTGCCTGCGTGTGCGAAACGTGGATAGACGACACTTTTCCCTCATCCGTGTTTTCAACCTCTCATCAAATTCATCGCACTGACCGCATTGGGCGACAAGGAGGTGGCTGTATGATATGCGTTCCAAAGTCAATACGCTCTACTGAATGCTGTATAAGTGTTTCCTCTTCTCAGTTCGAAGGTCTCGCTGTGGATCTCCACCTGCCGAATGGTACAATGCGCATTGCTTGCGTGTACCGCCCTCCATCTTCAGATGACTCTAGCCCACTCGCTGCTTTCTTGGACGGTCTCCTCTCTGTTAGGCACCCTGTGGCGATTGTTGGCGACTTCAATCTGCCCTGCGCTGACTGGTCTAGTCTCACGCAGAGTGCACGCGCACGCCCTGCTGAGAGAGCGCTGTTTCACCAGATCAACAACTTGGGTCTGACCCAGCATGTGTCCACTCCCACTCGGGGGGAAAACATCCTTGACCTAATCTTGTCTAACCATCAGGACGCAGTGCACTCGGTCTCTGTCGAGCCGCCTTGCATTCCTTCCGACGGCGTCAGTTAAAAAAGACGCAAGTTAAAAAAGACGCATGTTAAAAAAGACGCATGTTAAAAAAGACGCGCGTTAAAAAAGACGCGCGTTAAAAAAGAAGCACACGACACAACGAGGGGAGAAGAAAAGCAGACGTTCTACCCGGCCGGCCGGTAGTAGAGGAAAGGGAGGGGAACGGCGCGGGGGGTGCGTTTTTTCTTTTCTCCCTATTGTAAGAGAGATAATTTTTTAACTCCCGAACCCCCCTCTCCCCTCTTTCTTTTTTTATTTATTTTTTATCTCCCTCCCCCTCCCCCCCCCCTACCCCCTCTCCCTCCACCCCCCTCTCCACTTCACACCGGGAAACGGCAAACCTGAAACCGAAACCGGATACTCATTTTTCAATTTTATTTTCGCGTGCCACGCGCAAGCGCGCGCACCCCCGCCCCCCGTCTACTTGAGGACGCGGCAAATTACAGCTACACACACAGTGACCCCTCCAGATCCCCAAATACGCCGTCTCTTACATAAAAACAACATACTATATAACACTAAGTAAGCAGGGGCGAACCCGTCGCTCGCCCCCGACGAGCGCCGCTACGACCCGGGCCGCCCGCGCCGCGCACGCGCCCGCATCAATCACCCGCACTCTCTCCCACGCACCCCCCCGAACCAGACCACCCTACCACCCCAGTTTCCCGAGTAGCGTCGGCGCACCGCCCCAACCGCGCGCGCCCCCCCCCCTCCACACTCCCTTCTCGATGCTAAGGATTGCTAGTTTTCCTCAACGGCCACGCAACACCCACAAAACATAACAAGCTCATACCTCCGCCGCCCCCCCCCCCCTTCCCTCTTTTCTAACCTCCTTCTATTAACAGCATCATCCTCGCCCTCTTTCTCAACTCTTTCTTATCACTTTAACAAGATCTTCCTCTTCCTCTTCTACTCTCACCCTTTCGCCCCTTCCGACCATATGGCAGTCACGTTTGAGATCACTAGCTCGCTGATACGCAAGGCCGACGAGCGCCTACACCACGCATTCCATCTCGCAGATTACGACTCCATACAGGAATACTCTGTCTACTATAGACTGGGCTGCAAACTTTGCCGCGTGCACAAACATTGAGCAGATGTGGACACTTTTTAAGGAAGTCATTTCGGAGGCTATTGAGACTTTTGTTCCGCTGCGCACAACCAATGAGAAAGGCCCATATTTGAGCAAAAGTGTTCAAAAGCTGGTGACCAAGCAGAAGCGCCTTCATAGAAAGTACAAGCGTACCGACGACGCGGGTGATTTGCGACGGTGGAAAGCTGCTAATAGAGAGGCCCGCCTGGCTGTACACGACGCGCATCTGCAGCGAGAGCAGCGTATCGCCCAAAGGGGAAACACAAAGGAGTTCTGGCGCTATGTTTCGTCTAGAATGAAGACGCGAGCCGACGTAGCCCCCCTAACTGCTGATGATGGCACGCTACGGTACACTGATAGTGATAAGGCAGAAATCTTGAACAAGCAATTCTCCTCTGTGTTTGTGTCTGATGACCGACGTCCAACTACCGTAACGCCGCGTACCCGCAACACAATGCAAGAACCAGTATTTGAGCCCCACCTTGTTTATGCTATCTTGCAAAGATTGCCTTCCAAGTTCTCGTTTGGTTCGGATGGCATTCCTCAAACCTTTCTCAAAAACCTGGCGCTTGTTTTGGCTGACCCACTATCCCGCCTGTTCCGATTTTCGTTTGCTGCGGGCGAAATACCTAATGATTGGCTCTGCGCTAATGTAACACCTGTTTTCAAAAAGGGAAGCAAATCTAAGCCAGTTAACTATCGTCCGATTAGTATCACCAGCACCGTGTGCAGAGTCATGGAGAAAATGTTGAAACACCATCTATCAAACTTTCTTCACACTGAGCAGCTGATTACCACCAAGCAGCACGGGTTTCTCTCTATGCACAGTACTGTAACTCAGCTATTGGAATGCATGAACGATTGGACGCAAGACCTCGATGTTGGTGAACCTGTTGACGTCGCTTATCTTGACATCGCGAAAGCCTTTGATACCGTGAGCCATCCCAAACTGCTCACAAAATTACAATGTTATGGCTTAGGGGAGCGTACAGTGAATTGGCTTAAGGCATGGCTGTCAAATCGACAACAACGCGTGCGGCTCAACGATACGTACTCCGAGTACTCCCCTGTGTTAAGTGGTGTGCCCCAAGGCAGCGTCTTGGGTCCAACGCTCTTTCTGCTATACATCAATGACATCCCTGATACAGTGACGCAAGCTAATCTCAAGTTGTTTGCAGACGATTGCAAGCTCTATTTCCGATGCAAAAGTTTTGATGCGCGTCAGTCACTTCAAAATGCGCTGAATTCCGTCTATCAGTGGGCCGCAGACAATCAGTTGCAGTTAGCTGTTCAGAAGTGCAATATTCTCCACTTGGGAATACGGAGCAATCCAAGAGCAGACTACTCCCTTGGTAATGAGCATCTGGAAGCGGTCCCATATGTACGTGATCTAGGGGTTATCATGAGCAAAGATCTACGCTTCACCGAACATTGCAATCGTTCTGCCAAAACAGCAGCGGCGAAAGCAAGCGCAATTTTGAATTGCTTCCACAGCAGGGATGCCAATCTGATGAAGCATTTGTTCTGCACCTTTGTGCGCAGTCAACTTGAGTACGCGTCATCCGTCTGGAATCCCCAACTTGTTGGGAATGTCAACGTGATCGAGTCGGTTCAAAGAGCGTTTACCCACAAGCTTCCTAACATGGCAGGCCTGTCATATCAAGAGCGCTTAGACACCATTGGGTTAGAGACCCTCGAGCTGCGTCGCCTACATCACGACCTGACACTAGTTTTCAAAATCATTCGCAGGCTAGTCAGTCTCCAGTTTGATGACTACTTTTCTTACGCCCCACAGCGCGCAACAAGAGGACATAACTTCAAGCTCGCTCACCCCACTCAGCGTAGGCAATATCGCGCCCACTTCTTCTCTCACAGAATTGTTGCCGCCTGTAACGCCTTGTCGCCTCATACGGTCAATGCAACCTCCTTGTCAACATTTAACACCAGGCTCAAATCTGAAAATCTCACTCAATTCCTTGTGGCCAGATCGTAAATCACTGAAAAGTGTCGTCTGACCACGCCAACGCACCTTTCGCAGGCAGCAGAGTCTGTACAAATGCGTCCGCCTGATCTTGTACAGAGTACACGAAGTACACGGCGCCGCGCCCTGTCGCCTTGTGGTACGCTATGTATGTAGTTAGTACTTACTGTGTGTGCGCTCCTCCGCGTTGGTTTGTTTGACATCGACAATGTGCTATGCCCCGTTGCTGTTGCGTCGCGTCTCTTCCGGATTTAATTTGTGTATTCGATGTACACACTTTGTCGCGCGCCGTGTGTCGGACTTTGATGTATGTGTGTGCGTGTGTTGGTACAATACAATACATACGGTTCTATTCGTTCGGTCCCTTGTATGCTGAGCGCCAGTACCAATTGCACTGCGTCAACGCTGAAGCTGTTCCGGGTGCTGTTTGTTGTCATCCACGTGAGCTCAAGGAGCAGAGCGCGTATGACTGCGCCTTCGCGTGGCCCTGCGTCAACACCAAAGCATTTGCCAATGTGGCGTTTGCTGCCGCTCACTAGCGTACCTAGACGACGCATGTTGGGCACCGACGGGCACCCAGGTGCCAAATGGTGCTGCTGCTGCTGCTTGTGAGCGCAGATAGTGTCAACTGTGCGCCTGCGTCGACACCAAAGCTGTGCGCGAGCACAGCCGAGCGCGAGCACAGACAATGCCAACTGAGACCTGACGAGTGGACCCAAATGTCTCACGCTGGTGGCCGTGCTGCCGCCGCTTGCAAGCGCAGCCAGCAGCGGCACCAGTTCCACATTTTGCGTGTATTCAAATAACTGTTCGGGAGACTGTTTGAGGTTTCTCAAAACCAGGGGGTGGGCCACTCGCCGAAATTTTTGAGTAAGAAACTGGGCACTTTGAATAGCTCGCGCCAGGTACGTCCTAGGAAGAACTTGAGGATACCATTCGAAAGCTTGAAGTGTCTAGTTTCCGATGGTGTTAATTTTTTCTTAAACAATTCAAAATTTCGCGCTAAAAATTGCTTAGAAGCGTTTGACTGCATTTTCCCGATTTTGCAGCGACCACATCTCGTTATGGAAGCACTGGAGCGAAAATTTATTTAAAAAATGCAAAAAGCACTTCAGGAGACCTACAAATTCTTCCTTTAAGTCGGCGCTCTAACGTCAACCGCGGAAGAATTACAGTAAAAAAACCGAGCCAAAAAGCGGTTCCGTGCCGATACGCCACAGCGGATACGTTACATATGACTAGCGATGTCAGCAAAAATTGCTGATGAATTATTTTTTTTAATTTTTAACTATTAAAAAATTCCAAATAATTTTTTATTTAGTTTTTAATTACTAAAATATTCGAAATGATTTTTTATTTAATTTTTAAAAGTTAAAAAATTCTCAAGAATTATTTAAATTATTTAATTAACTAATTTTGTAACTGGGTATTTTAAAGTGTGCATTTGGGCTGCATGTACATCCTTCTGTGGTAGCATGCATGCATGCAAGAATGCAACAAATCCATGCCTGACATCCAAACATCCATCCATGCCTGACATCCATCCAAACATTGGGGCTCCTGTGAGGTCATCTACTGTAAGGTGGATGACCCCAGTACACCTTCTTCAAGAGCAAGCAAATCTTCATATGAAGTGGAACCTACACACGAAGTGAACCTACAGATTGAAGAGAAGAGAAGTATCTGATGCGGTGCGCGCATGGCAATGCACTATGCATGTCACGTCTCAATGAAGTAGACCCTTGAATTAAACTACCGAGCGAACTTTGAATTTACCAATGTGTCAATTGAGCTGTAAGACGAGGCTGGGTGTGAGATGGGGACTTAGGATTTGTGATAGAGAGTTTTGTTTTTGTGGCTACTTACGCGCACAATGTTGCGCACACTCTCACACACTCACTCACACTTACTGTCCAGCACACAGATTACTTCATTATACCCGATTAATTTCAATGTACAGCGTCATATGTCATGTACTAAGAACACCACTTCCTTCCATTCCAATGTTTGCAATGGATGAGTCCATTCTAAAACCTACTGAAATGATTACAAATGAACACACCCTCCACTGAGTGTGATAGGACTGAAAGGAAAGACAATAAATTTGATGGCAACAAAATGCCAATGATGATATGGTTGTAGAGGTAGACAAAATGAACACCACTAATCGATGGGAAAAGACAAACTTGCCATGAACTACTTGAAAAGTCTGTTAAAAAATCAATTTTTTAAGCGTGTAATTAAAAAATTGTTAAAAAAATATTGCAGAGAATTATTTATTTAATTTTTAACTTATAAAAAGTTCCGAATAATTATTTATTTAATCTTTAATAAAAAATTCCGCATAACAGAATTATTTTTTTAACAGTTTTTGTTTTTTAATGTGCTTAAATATTATTTTGAATTATTTAATTAATTAAATTTTTATTTTTGGTGACATCGCTACATATGACAATACGCCACGGATGCGCCACGGATACGCCACACGCATGCATGCATTCGCTATGATAGAGTTGGGCGCGTATTTTTTCAAACGTATTTTTTTCAAAAAAAAAAAATACACGTATTTTTTTGAAAAAAATACGTCGCCGCCTGTCCCCATCTTATTTTTAAAAAAATACGGTCGTAGTTGTAATCGTAAGGTCATAGTGGTAACTCGGAGTAGTAAGCGTGTATTTTGTTGGGTCAACCTGCAATAAATAATAAAACATTCGTTGTTAATCAGTGTACCCAACATCAAAGAGCATATATGTTACGGAATAGGACAACTCGCCGACGCCAACTCGCCGACGCCAACTCGCTGACGGATAACTCGCCGATGGGGACAACTCGCCGCTGCCATCTCGCCGCCGGGACAACTCGCCGCCGCCGGTCAGATTGCATCTCTGACAGTGCCAATGCATAGGCTTACGCGCATTCAAGCAGCAGGGAGGGGGCGAGGGGGGGGGCGGGTTGGCTTGCTGTACGATGGGCTGACGGACGCCCAGAAAGACGCGACGGACGAGAGGCTTTTCTTCTCTACGACAGCGGAGCAGCTACTGACAACAATCGCCTGCTCATCTTTGGCAGGGAGCGCAACGTGCAGCTGCTCGTCCAGAGCCGCCACTGGTTCGACGCTGTGGCGAACGCCAGTGGCGTAGCCAGGATTTGGTCTCGGGAGGGGGTACAGATTTCCAACTTTTTAACAGGGTCCCCCCTGTTGCGCCGCAGGCGAAAATTTTGAGATTTTGGGCTACTTTCGATCATTTTGAACCAATTTTGGGCTATTTTCGAGAAATTTTAACCTATTTTGGGCCACTTTTGAGCAATTTCAATATGACAAAAATTGTCCTTGACAAAAATAAAATTTGGTGTCGGCGAGTTGTCCTGGCGGTGAGTCGTCCATCGGCGAGATGGCAGCGGCGAGTCAGCGGTGGCGAGTTGGCTGTCGGCGAGTTGTCGCACACCCATATGTTATGTGGGTGGAGTAGACAAGACGATTTGTCTTACATAACATACTCTTATGACGCTTAGGTTTCACTTATGACAGGTTGCGAACGCAGCAGACATGGACCCAACAATTGGTTCTGCTAGCTTCATTGCTAGCTTTTGCTATTGCTAGCTCCTCGCTGCGCCCACAATCTCTGCGTCGCGCCCTGTGTCGCGTTCTTAGCTGCGCGGCCCATTGCTCACTATGTTGGATGCCAAATCTCCTGGTCGCTCATTACTCCGCTTACGCACCACTCACCCTACACTCACCTCACACACACACACACGTACGCACACACACTAGTAACTACCTAGTACACATTCACTTGCATGCTTGCGCAGTTTTGCAGCGTTTGACCTACTTTATGTACCGATTTCTAAGCTTTGGGCACTTTGCTGATGGCATATTATGAAGTATGGTACATGCACATACGTACTCTAAAAAAATGCAAAAGATACGTATTTTTTTTCAAAAAAAAATACCGTATTTTTCCAAAGTCAAAACGTATTTTTCCCAACTCTACGCTATGAGACCAAATAATTTGAATTTGATTACGCTTAGACATGCCCAATAATAGCGATGTACGACTAAGGTGTAAGTGCGATACGGAACTTTAGAATTGTTTCCTTGCAAGAGAGGTGAAAGTTGCTGCGAAAGTTCAGCCAAAAAAGTTGGTCAGATTTACCGAACCAATGACACCAGCAAGTGAACGTCGCATGCGTTTACCTTAATCGAACAAGTCCAACTAGCGCGTGTACAACGCGTACGCTGCAACAAGGCCAACACACAGTAAACAAACACGCGCCAGAAACAACCGTACAAAGCGACAGGGCCGTCTCGACTTGGTTCAGCGAGTCGCACTGAGAGCAGCGGTAGTACGTTGTGCCGTCTGGAGCCTGCTTCGTCATGTGGTACAAGCGGCCAAATCCTGTCCCATCCGTTACGAAAATAGACGTCTTTGTCAGCCTTTTGGATGTCACCATTGGGCCCAGGGGTAGGGATGGCCCAGGGTGAGAAGGGGCGCTTGTACCCAAAGACAACAGGCACTGTGCATGGCTGGACGGCTGCAACGCCGATGTTGGATGGACTGCAACCGCATAAGGAAAATCCAACATGCAACAGGCACTGTGCAGAGAACATGCTGCACAGGGACGCCTGCTTGCACTTCCAATGCACACGGCTGCCTGCTTGTTGCACGCCGTTAAACATGGCAATGCATCATTGCAGTGCCTCATCAAATGCATCAAAGTGCCTCATCACTGTGCATAAATGTCTTGGTTCACGTACTGCAATTCAAAGACAGGTACATGTATGGGATCAGTTTGCATGCATGCTTAAGTCCAACACACATCACACTCGCAGTTCAACACAGATCAATATTACTATAAACAATTGGAAAATCGTCCTCAGAAATGGAAAATATGTCAAGTTCTTCTGTGTGACTGTCTTTGACACTTGGAAAAACGGCGTGAGAAACCTAAATGCAGGTATTTACATTAATAAATAAAGGTATTTATAATGTTGCTGACATATTTTTATAGGTTCAGTAGGTACTTTGATGCATTTATAAATGTGCTATGACTAGCGCCACCCACCCCCACTATGACATACAGGGTGGTCCATTTATCTATCCAGAGTTTTGATCACTTGCAACTTTGTGTTTAACTAGCCACTTCAACTCAGGACTCCTGCTTGCAAAGTGCTCCAAAGTGGTTCAACATCAATTTGTCTCATGAAATAAAATAATGTTGAGAATACTCAGCTGTACAATGATGAGGCACTGCAATGATGAAACTGCAAAGTGTTGGAATGCATATCAACCAAAGGCAATGCATGTCAACCAACGCATTTGCATGAATGCTAAAGAATTGCTTGTAACACCCAATGTTTTAAATAAATTTCATATCAACACACCCACGACGTTGAAGACATGCGCTAAGACTCATTTGCAGAAGTTTTTTTTATTTTAATATTACAGTGGTGATGGTATATGGGGGGGGGGGTAGCAGCGGCTCTTCGGTGTGTCTGTTTGTATGTGTTGTATGTCCAAAAACGTTTCGCTCTCACACCCCAACATGAACAATCCGAAACACGCACAAAACGCGCACACAAAAAAGACAGTGAACCGATGCAGCAGGGGGGGGGGCTGGAGGGAATGGGAGAGCCTGAAAATAGTTTACCCAGCCCAGAGGCCCCCAAAGGTCGAGTAGCTCAACGACCAATGAGGGGTTGGGGTGAGAATAGACAGGGATTTTCGCAAAATATCCGAGAAACCTTTCATCGCGCCCAGAGTGCGTCTATGCACTGTCTCCCCCTAAGAGGGTCTGCCACCAGCGTGCACTGGAGGGTGCACCTGGGAAAGGGGGACCCTTTCTGGGTGTCACTTGGTGCCATGATCTAAGCCTGAGCCTGAGCAAAGCCTAAATCTAACTAAAGGGTGTTTTTTTATTTGACCACATTTTGTTTTTGAATAACTTTCGCTAGAAAAAGCCAATTGTGCTGGAATTTTGAGGGGCTGTAGCACTATGTCGGAGGTTTTGTTCCACAAAGTTTCGGTCTGATCGGTTTATCGACGCGGGTTTTACAGGCTCTCAAGTGGAAAGGCCCGATTTTACACATTTGTGTGCATTTCTGCACCTGTAGTCTTCTGTAACTTTTAAAGTTTTTAAATTTTTCTTTTTTACAAATTTGGTGCTCTGTTGTTTCCTTGATTTGGACTCTCTTCTCGCTGATTTTCCATGATCAACCAAGGATATTCGTGGGCTGAAACAGCTGTGCGTGGAGTGTGGACAACGGCGGCGCATCCAGCAGCTGCTGTGCATCTAGCCGCTGCTTGACTGAAGACGTCCCCCCTTCTTGTTCCAACCCAACGGCCCTATTCAGGGCCACCGCGAGGTCAAAGACATACTCTGCGCCTCTTCTTGGCGAACCTTGGGCAACGTCGCTTATGCGATGGCAAAGCAGAGAGGCACAAATGTGTAAAATCGGGTCTTTTCACTTGAGAGCCTGTAAAACATGCGCCGGTTACCCGATCAGGCCAAAACGTTGTGGAACAAAACCTCCGACATGGTACTACAATCCCTCAAAATTTCAGCGCAATCGGCCTTTTCTAGCAAAAGTTATTCAAAAACAAAATGTGGTCAAATAAAAAAAACACCCTTTACTACTCCACCTCAAGTGGCACCTGCACACCAAGCTTCAGCTCAATCCATCCACCACACAGCTCATTCTGTTGCATTGAGTTATTTGGGTGCAGTTTCTGTGCGCAAATTCAAATTTGACAACTTCCCCACTCTCCCCACCTCAAGTGGCACCTGCACACCAAGTTTCAGCCCAATCCATCCAGCACACAGCTCATTCTGTTGCATTGAGTTATTTGGGTGCAGTTTCTGTGTGCAGATTCAAATTTGACAAGTTCCCCACTCTCCCCACCTCAAGTGGCACCTGCACACCAAGTTTCAGCTCAATGCATCCAGCGCACAGCTCCTTCTGTTGCACTGAGTTATTTGGGTGCAGTTTCTGTGTGCAAATTCAAATTTGACAACTTCCCCACTCTCCCCACCTCAAGTGGCACCTGCACACCAAGCTTCAGCTCAATCCATCCACCACACAGCTCATTCTGTTGCATTGAGTTATTTGGGTGCAGTTTCTGTGCGCAAATTCAAATTTGACAACTTCCCCACTCTCCCCACCTCAAGTGGCACCTGCACACCAAGTTTCAGCCCAATCCATCCAGCACACAGCTCATTCTGTTGCATTGAGTTATTTGGGTGCAGTTTCTGTGTGAAGATTCAAATTTGACAATTTCCCCACTCTCCCCACCTCAAGTGGCACCTGCACACCAAGTTTCAGCCCAATGCATCCACCTCACAGCTCAATCTGTTGCAATGAGTTATTTGGGTGCAGTTTCTGTGCGCAAATTCAAATTTGACAACTTCCCCACCATCCCCTGCTGTAGCGCGGAATTATTTTTGCAGATTGGAAAACGAATGGCTGATTCGTGACCAGCATTGTCAATTACATAGGTATGTTCATACTGTTTTGCACCCCCAATTTACAATCCGGGTGTACGCGTCAGCGTACAACCCTAATATGTGACCACTTCTCATTCTAGGTTTTTGAATTTTCGATCGCCTATAACTTTTGATTGCCTGAACGGATTTCGACGCGTTATGGCGCAAATGAACCGCCTTCTTCTGGGGCATCGAATGCGCCATAACGCGTTTCCTTGCTTACTTGAAAGCGGTCAATAGTTCCAAAAATGTTCCAATTTTGTGGCTTTTTTTTTCATGTTCTCTGCCAGGTTTTTGGAACGGCGCTCGCGAACGCCAGGACCTATCGCGACGAAACTTGGTATGTGAAGCCGTCTAGTGATGGGAATGTTGCATGCCAAAAGATTTGTCTGTACTTCGTACCGATCGCGAGATATTGCCGATTTTATCCAATTCTCGATTGATTTCCTTGGAAATGGGCCACAAATTTTGTGCCCTATAGGCGCTTTAACGGTACATCGCAGCGCTTCGCTGTAAAGGAGAAAGTTGGTCGCCATGACATGACTTGTGTTACTTTCAACAATTGGACCAAATTGGAAGCACCAAAATACCTTCCCCCATTATATCAATAACGGAAATTGGCGATATTTCGGTGTGGTTCGGTCGGATGGCCTAAACATCAATAATAAAGTTGATCGCCCTTCGATGTAGAACATTTCATTCCTTGAAGTCAACACGATCCGACGCACCAAAATATTTTCACTTCCGGGGTAATCGATAAATATCGATATGGGTAGGTCGGATCACTTTGGCCAAAACACAAAAGTTGACCGCCTGCACGTGCAGATCATTTTGTTTCTTTACACCGCTATGCTCCGACGAACCAATATGGCACTACAGATGAGCACGCACGCACGCACTCCGACAAATGGGCTGCTTCACACGAAACTTGAGGGGGGTAGGTAGGTCCGATCACTTTGGCAAAAACACAAAAGTTGACCGCCTAGTCATGGTGATCATTTCCATACTCTACATCACTATGCTCTGACGCAGCAATATTGCACTGCATGTGCATGCATGCATGTATGTCTGCTAGGCTGTTGGTACTTTGCTTTACTTCAATTTTGCCTTGTTCGATTCAGTCACAGGTACATTGTGTGTGAACCTGCGTCAGTGAACGTGTGTGTGCGTATGTGCGTGCGTGCGTGCGTGCGTGCGTGCGTGCGTGCGAGCGAGCGAGCGCGCGTGCGTGCAAGCATGTGAGCGTGCGTTCGTGCATGCATGCTTGCGTGTGTTGAATTACAGAAACCCCCTCATCTTTCGAAAAAACACTGTATTAAGGAAAAATTTGCAGGGGGCTGCAAAAAAGGGAGAATATGTGGCACTCTATTGTTGAAGTCCAGTTTGAAAAGAAGTGGTATTAAGGAAAAATTTGCAGGTGGCTGCAAAAAAAGGTAAATATGTGACGCTCTTGTGGTGAAGTCCAGTTTGAAAAGGAGCAGTATTAAGGCATGCCCCACTGATTTCTGACCACTTCCACATTGTAGCTGATCAACTTCAGTTTGAACAAACCATGTATAAAATCTAAACCTCATGCAGCAACACGTCACATGTTCGGCGTTTGTTGTGTGAGCCATGTCACTCCGTCAAGTCAACCAAAGCACAAACGTCCATCAACTCATACCTCTTCTCTAACAAGATGTTAATATTGCCCATTACCACGAACCTGACACTGCCAAAGTATGTTGTGCATAATCAATTGGTGCCCCACGGTAAAATTTGTTACATGTGGGTTGGTCATGATGTACAGTTGCTGATGTGCAGGTGAGACATACAATATGTACTACAATCATGCTCCATTCCCTTCTGGCATTCCACCCAATGACAAACTGTTCATCCAACATTTGTTTCGTGCCCTCAGCCATGTGTGTAGTGCCCTAATGCATGTGTGTGTGCTGCGTGCGTGCGTGCGTGCGTGCACGCACGCACGCACGCATTCATACGTGTGCATAGGGGTTCCATGGGCATGTGCTTACTTCTTGCATTTCAATCTATGTAAATGTCAGCCAGTTCCAGTTGCCATTATTTTCGCTGCACATTTCCATTGAGGGTGAACACAACAAACGCCAAATATGTGACGTGTTGCTGCATGAGGTTTAGATTTTATACATGGTTTGTTCAAACTGAAGTTGATCAGCCAGTGTGGAAGTGGCCAGAAATCAGTGGGGCATGCCTTAATACCGCTCCTTTTCAAACTGGACTTCACCACAAGAGCGTCACATATTTACCTTTGTTTGCAGCCACCTTCAAATTTTTCCTTAATACAGTGTTTTTTCGAAAGATGAGGGGGTTTCTGTAATTCAATGCACGCATGCATGCACGCACGCACGAACGCACGCTCGCATGCTCGCACGCACTCACGCTCGCATGCACGCACGCACGCACGCACGCACATACGCACACACACATTCACTGACGTAGGTTCACACACAATGTACCTGTGACTGAATCGAACAAGGCAATCAGGGTGTACGCGTCAGCGTACAACCCTAATATGTGACGACTTGCGCGCGCGAGAATTCGGATTTTTGATCGCCCATAACTTTTGATTGGCTGAACCGATTTCGGCGCGTTATGGGTCAAAAGAAGCGCACTCATCGGGGGACCGTACGTGCCACAGCGCGTTGCAGTATTGCTGCGCGTTAAGGGGGTACGCCCGAAAATGTTTCCGAAAAGTGTCTTTTTTTTTGTGTTCTCCTCCCAGTTTTTGGAGCGCCACTCGCTAGTGCCGTGGGCAATTGGAATGAAACTTGGCATGTGTAAGCGACCCATGATTGCAATTTTGCGTACCAAAGGAATCGTCTCTGCGTCCTACCAAACTCGAGATATCGTCGATTTTATGCGTTTTGTCGGACATAGTCGTTTTTTTGGGGTGGTTTCCACCAAGAGTAAATCTCGAAAAAGTGCCCAATTAACCCCCAATTTTTTTTTTGATTCCCTTGAACAGTTTCTTATGGGAAGTCTATGCCAAGTCACTGAACCTAAAACTTCATCACCGATAATGAGTTATTAGCAATTAAAAATATCGGCCAAAAAGTTTGTGTTTAATAGGCGCGCTAACGGCTTATCACAGAGCTTTGCTATAAAGGAAAAAGTTGTTCGGCATGACCTGGAATAGACCCCTTTTGACAATTGGACCAAATTGAACGCACCAAAATGCCTCTCCCCATTATACCGAAAACGAAAAATGGCGATATTTTGGTGTGGTTACGTCGGAGGGCATTAACGTCAATAATAAAGTTGATTGCCCTTCGATGGCGAACATTTCATTCCTTGAAGTTAACATGATCCGACGCACCAAAATATTTTCACATCCGGAATAATCGATAAATATTGATATGGGTAGGTCGGATCACTTTGGCTAAAACACGGAAGTTGACCGCCTGCACGTGTAGATTATTTTGTTTCTTTACACCGCTATGCTCCGACGAACCAATATGGCACTACAGATGTGCACGCACGCACGCACACCATCAAATCGGCTGCTTCACAAAAAACTCGATGTGAGTACGTCGCATCACTTCGGCTAAAACACAAAAGTTGACCGCCTAGTTATAGCGATCATTTTGATTCTTTACATCACTATGCTACGATGCAGCAATATAGCACAACTGCACACACACGCACGCACGCACGCACACACACAATTATCCGCAGTGGCTTCTGTTTGTAGTTTCTCTGCATGCTGTGCCATTTGCTGATAGGTCATCCTGCTTTGTATCATTTGCATGACAATTAGTTGTGCACAACTTTGGTCAATGAAAAATACATGCGTACCTATTTTCAAACCACATGCTCACATTCTATACAATGAGTGTCTCCTACTGCACTCAGGGGATTCTACCAAGCATGCTACATATGTCATACATGGTACATATGTCGTGCATGCGTGCGTGCGTACGTGCGTGCATGTGTGCGTGCGCCTGCGTGCGTGCGTGCATGCGGGTGCCTGTATAGGTTTTACGCATCGATGTTTGTCTTATGAAAAAACACTGTATTAAGGAAAAATTTGCAGGCGGCTGCAAAAAAGGTGAATATGTGACGCTCTTTTGTTGGAGCCCAGTTTGAAAAGAGGGGTATCGATTAAGGCATGCCTCATTTATGTATAGCCACTTATGCTTTGCAGCTGATCAACTTCAGTTTGAACAAACTGTGTATAAAAACCGAACCAAACGCAGCAACACGTCACATATTCGGCATTTTTTTGTGTGAGCTATCTCACTCACCCAAAATGCAACAGCAATCCTTTCACATCTCATCTATCTCTGGTCATTACCATCGACCTGGCACAGCCAAAGTTCCTACATAAATAATTGGCACCTTGCTAACATTTGTGAGATGTGGATTGCCACTACAGTTCAGTTAGTGATGTGTAGGTATACATATGGTACTGGCTCCATTCGTCATTTCCTTTTTGGCATTTACCCAATAACGCACTGCTCCTATACAACGTGTTTGCGTGCGTACGTGCGTGCGTGCGTGCGTGTGTTCGTGCGTGCTTGCGTGCGTGCGTGCGTGGGTGCGTACGTCTGCATAGTGGTCCATGTGCAAGACCCTGCGGTCCTTCCTGCCTGTCTTGCAACAACGTGGCATTTAGTCATGCGGCATATGTGAATGCAGGGTGTTCCAGTCCAGTTATAGGTCCTATGATTGCCACTGTTCCTTTCTATGCACACAAACACAAAAAAATGCCGAATATGTGACGTGTTGCTGCGTTTGGTTCGGTTTTTATACACAGTTTGTTCAAACTGAAGTTGATTAGCTGCAAAGCATAAGTGGCTATACATAAATGAGGCATGCCTTAATTGATACCCCTCTTTTTCAAACTGGGCTCCAACAAAAGAGCGTCACATATTCACCTTTTTTGCAGCCGCCTGCAAATTTTTCCTTAATATTGAAGTAAAGCAAAGTACCAACAGACTAGCAGACATACATGCATGCATGCACATGCAGTGCTATATTGCTGCGTCAGAGCATAGTGATGTAAAGTATGGAAATGATCACCATGACTAGGCGGTCAACTTTTGTGTTTTTGCCAAAGTGATCGGACCTACCTACCCCCCTCAAGTTTCGTGTGAAGCAGCCCATTTGTCGGTGTGCGTGCGTGCGTGCTCATCTGTATGCCATATTGGTTCGTCGGAGCATAGCGGTGTAAAGAAACAAAATGATCTGCACGTGCAGGCGGTCAACTTTTGTGTCCATGTCCATGTCCAAGAAAAATCGCCAAATCGACGATATCTCAAAATCGGTGCGGCCTATCAAGAAATCCTTTGGGCAACTATTTTCTTTGTAATAGCTGCAGATGCTGTCCAAGTTTCATATCGATACCTTTAGCCGTTCACGAGTGGCGCTCCAAAAACCTGGCAGAGAACATGAAAAAAGCCACAAAATTGGAACATTTTTGGAACTATCGACCCCTTACAGTACAGCAAGGAAACGCATTATGGCGCATTCGATGCCCCAGAAGAAGGCAGTTCATTTGCGCCATAACGCGTCGAAATCCGTTCAGGCAATCAAAAGTTATAGGCGATCGAAAATTCAAAAACCCGCATTGAGAAGTGGTCACATATTAGGGTTGTAAGCTAAAGCGTACACCCTGATTAAGGCATATACCCCCACTGATTTCTAGCCACTTCCGCATTGCAGTTGATCAACTCCACTTTGAACAAACCATACATAAAATCCGAACCAAGCACAGTAACAAGTTACATATTCGGCGATTTTTGTGCGAGCCATCTCACTCAGCCAAGCCAAAATGCCGCGGACGTCCATCAACTCATATCTCATCTCTCTCGAACGTTGTCATTGCCCGTTTCCATGGACCTGACACAGCTAAAGTTCCTGCAGAATCAATTGGTCCCTTGCTAAAATTTTTGCAATGTCAGTTGTTGATACTGTACAGCTGGTGATGTCGATGTGTAGGCAAGAGGCACATATACCTACGTACTACAATCCTGCTCCATTCCCTTCCGGCATTCCACCCAATGATGAACTGTTTGTATAACATTTGTGTAGTGCCCTAATGCTTGCATGAGTGCTGCGTGCGTGCGTGCGTGCGTGCGTGAATGCGTGGGTGCGTACGGGTGTCCGGCAAGCGTACGTGAGTGCGTATGCAAGTGCGTGCGTGCATGCGTACGTGCGTGTGCGTGGGGTTCCATGGGGCATGTGCTAATTTCTCACACTCAATCTATGTAAATGTCAGTCAGCTCCAGTTGCCACATTTTTCGCTGCACATTTCCTTCCATTGCAAGCGAACACAAAAATCGCCGAATATCAGGGTGTACGCGTCAGCGTACAACCCTAATATGTGACAACTTCTCAATGTGGCTTTTTGAATTTTCGATCGCCTATAACTGTTGATTGCCTGAACGGATTTCGGCGCGTTATGGCTCAAAAGAAGCGCATTCGTCTGGGGACCGTTCATGCCACAGCGCGTTTCAGTATTATTGCGCGTTAGGGGGAAATCTCCAAAAATGTCTCCGATTAGTGTCTGGTTTTTTTTTTCGTGTTCTCCACACAGTTTTTGGAGCACCACTCGTGAGTGGCGCGGGTAATCGGGATGAAACTCAGCCTGTGTAAGCGACCCATGATCACAAATTCTTCCTCCAAAGGATTTCCGTCTCGGTTGTACCAATGTCGAGAAACTGCCCATTTTATCCAATTATCGATTTTTTCCTTTGACATTTGGGCCGAAATTTTGTGCCCTATAGGCGCTTTAATGGTACATCGCAGCGCTTCGCTGTAAAGGAGAAAGTTGGTCGCCATGACATGACTTGTGTTACTTTCAACAATTGGACCAAATTGAACGCACCAAAATACCTCCCCCCATTATATCAATAACGGAAATTGGCGATATTTCGGTGTGGTTAGGTCGGATGGCCTAAACATCAATAATAAAGTTGATCGCCCTTCGATGTAGAACATTTCATTCCTTGAAGTCAACACGATCCGACGCACCAAAATATTTTCACTTCCGGGATAATCGATAAATATCGATATGGGTAGGTCGGATCACTTTGGCCAAAACACAAACGTTGGCCGCCTGCACGTGCAGATCATTTTGTTTCTTTACACCGCTATGCTCCGACGAACCAATATGGCACTACAGATGAGCACGCACGCACGCACAACAAATGGGCTGCTTCACACGAAACTTGAGGGGGGTAGGTAGGTCCGATCACTTTGGCAAAAACACAAAAGTTGACCGCCTAGTCATGGTGATCATTTCCATACTCTACATCACTATGCTCTGACGCAGCAATATTGCACTGCATGTGCATGCATGCATGTATGTCTGCTAGGCTGTTGGTACTTTGCTTTACTTCAATTTTGCCTTGTTCGATTCAGTCACAGGTACATTGTGTGTGAACCTGCGTCAGTGAACGTGTGTGTGCGTATGTGCGTGCGTGCGTGCGTGCGTGCGAGCGAGCGAGCGAGCGAGCGCGCGTGCGTGCGAGCGAGCGAGCGAGCGAGCGCGCGTGCGTGCAAGCATGTAAGCGTGCGTTCGTGCGTGCATGCTTGGGTGTGTTGAATTGCAGAAACCCCCTCATCTTTCGAAAAAACACTGTATTAAGGAAAAATTTGCAGGGGGCTGCAAAAAAAGGAGAATATGTGACACTCTATTGTTGAAGTCCAGTTTGAAAAGAAGTGGTATTAAGGCATAATACCCCCACTGATTTCTAGCCACTTCCGCATTGCAGTTGATCAACTCCACTTTGAACAAACCATGTATAAAATCCGAACCAAGCACAGCAACAAGTCACATATTCGGCGATTTTTGTGCGAGCCATCTCACTCAGCCAAGTCAAAATGCCGCAAACGTCCATCAACTCATCTCATCTCTCTCAAACGTTGTCATTGCCCATTTCCATGGACCTGACACAGCTAAAGTTCCTGCAGAATCAATTGGTCCCTTGCTAAAATTTTTGCAATGTCAGTTGTTGATACTGTACAGCTGGTGATGTCGATGTGTAGGCGAGAGGCACATATATACGTACTACAATCCTGCTCCATTCCCTTCCGGCATTCCACCAAATGATGAACTGTTTGTATAACATTTGTGTAGTGCCCTAATGCTTGCATGAGTGCTGCGTGCGTGCGTGCGTGCGTGCATACGTGCGTGCGTGCGTGTGTCCGTGCACGCGTACGTGCGTGCGTGCATACGCAAGTGCGTGCGTGCATGCGTACGTGCGTGTGCGTGGGGTTCCATGGGGCATGTGCTAATTTCTCACACTCAATCTATGTAAATGTCAGTCAGTTCCAGTTGCCGCATTTTCCGCTGCACATTTCCTTCCATTGCAAGCGAGCAAAAATCAACGACTGTTGCTTTGCTTGATACCTTTTATGGTATGTGTCAGTGTAGTTTGTGCTGGTTATACCTGCTCACGATCCTACTGTGTTTGCACTGTCATTGCATTGACATGGCGTCTCATCCTGTAATGGTTTGGAACCCAATGTGTGCTCACGTGTGTACAAAGTGCATTTATACAATCAACACGTCTCAAATCCATGTGGCCATGGGCAACAGCTTGCCCCCCCACACACATAGAGTTCTTCAAATTCTGCCCCCCCCCCCCGAAAAGTATATCCCCTCCTATGACCCGAATAACACAGTTGGCCCCAGGCGGCTAATCAGAGGGTTTATGGTGCTATGGAGATATCGCTCCATTGTAAGGTGAAATTGGTTTGCACTGCAGTTGGCAACTTCAAGCGCATTTTTCGATCTTGACGTATGCCAGAATTTTTTGTTTGTTATAGCTCATTCGACGCGTAATGAAACGCGCTATCTGATGGGGTAGGCTATGCGGTGCGCAAATGTAAGGTGCGCAAACCACACGAAAAAAACCTAAATTTTCTGATCATCGAATTTTCTAACACATAATTAACACCTTTGCGTAACTTTGATTTGCATAATTTTAGCTTCAGAAGATGCAGAATTTCACGAGGATTCCGAATATATCATCATATTTGAAATTCAATCGCAGAATCCAAACATTGGGCCAAAAACTGAACTTTCTTTGTATTGCTGTTGGCAACTTTAAACGCATTTTTCGATCTTGAAGTATGCCCGAATTTTGTTCGTTTATAGCTCATTCGACGCGTAATGAAACGCGCTATCTGATGGGTGTAGGCTATGTGGTGCGCAAATGTAAGGTGCGCAAACCACACAAAAAAACCCAAATTTTTCAATTATCGAATTTCTTTAACCTGTAATTTCACACCTTTACATAACTTTGATTTGCATGATTTTAGCTTCAGGAGACGCAGAATTTCACGAGGATTCCGAATCTATCATCAGATTTGAAATTTCAGCGCGGAATCCAAACATATGAGCCAAAAACTGAAACCGTAAAAATTGTTATCCGTAGAATGGTCTTTTGCGCATAACAAAAGTTCAGGGCGGAAAATGGAAATTCTGAGCTGATTTTCGGAATCCTTGCGAAATTCTGGACTAGGTAGCCAATTTTCAAGATAATCGGGGAAACTTTGGGGGATTTGGCCACCTCAGGGTTGGTTTTTACAAAAAGCGTGTCTTTAACCTCGTGGTGGTCCTGAAGAGCTGTTGGCTTGAAACAAGAAGGGGTGGGGGTGGAAGAGGACGTCTTCAGTCGAGCAGTGGCTGAACACAGAAAACCTTGTTGTCCACACACAGTTGCTTCATCCAATTAACCTTGGTTAGCCTTGGTTGGCCATCCAGGCTTGGGCAAAATAAAATAAAAACTTTAAAAACTGGAATTTTTGTTTCAATTAAAGAAAGAAAACTTTGTCAAAGTTGTCCAAAAAGTGGACAGAGGCGGAGGGCGGTGTGGACGTTGTGCTTGACAACGTCGATAACAAGGTGCTGGACATTTTGGACCCCACCTCTGCTCTTGTCGAGGGCATCGGGAACCGAGACGTGGGTCTCTGACGAGCGTCCTCAGTCAGCGCCAGCCGCACCCATCACCGACACCCTGATGGCGTCGAGTTGCAAGCGCCGCCGACCGCCTTCCTCGTCAGCGTCGAACGCGTCGCTGTTGCAAGCTAACAACGGCTGCGACAAGGTTGTGTCGGCCAAAGAAGCTAGGCTTGAGCTACAGGCATACCTGTAACTGGGGGGGGGGTGGGGTTTCGGGGCCCAACAGAATTTTTCAACTCCCCCAACCCTCCCCCCAGAAATTTCCCAAGGGATTTTCACTCAGTCTAAAACGATAAAAGTGAGTAAATGTTGGTGTATTTCAGTGTTTTTCAGTGTTACCGTAAACCCTATAATTACCCTCCGGGGGCTAATTTTTTCGTTCGAGCTCTAGGAGGGTGTATAATTATAGGAGGGGGGGGCTTATAAACTGGAAGTGTCGATGAGTGGGAAGCCGTGTGGGCAAAAAGGCGCGTGGAGGCGATTTTTAAGGGAAAAAGGCGATGTGCACACACGTTGGTACACTCTAACACACTCTCACACAGTCTCACATACACATACGTGTACATACATACACATACGCGACCATACACACACCCAGACATGGAAACATGTGCCTTTTAGACGATGGTTCATTTAGGGAGGGGGCGTAATTATAGGGGGGGGGGGCATATTAACAAAAAGTGGTATTGGTAGGGTGTATTATTTAAGGGGGGGCTAATTATAGGGGGGGCTAATTATAGGGTTTACGGTATATGACCATAAAACAGCTAAATAACACTGTTTAGACCCTATTTATACCCATTCTTGAGCAAAAAGTACCAGTATAACTCAAAAAAATGCCCGGCTACCCCCCACTTTTTGCTCCAGACACCCCCCCCCCGAATTCGGCCGTTTACCCCCCCCCCCCCACTCTTCCAGACCCGGCTACAGGCATAGCTACAGACAGGCGGCCAATCTGTGGCTTGAAAACTACAAAAAGAAGCTCGAAATTCGATTTTTGGAGAAGCAGCTAGGTCTACCACACTCGTTTGTTGATCTAGAGAATGCGGATATGGACGTTCTGCGTCAGCCCTGTGTCTTGAACCGGAATACATAACAAAATAAAATAATTCAAACCCGAATTAGAAGGGCCACCCTACGTAATTAATGGGTGTGCAACAAGCGCACGGGCACAGACGCATTCTTTACTGCATTCGCGATAGTCGGAACCTTTCTTCAAAAAAGTCCGAGAAAATTTATTTTTGGACCGAAATTTGTGTTGACGACGACAGTTTCTCGCTTCATTGTCACTATCGCTGCTTGAGTCACTCATTTGTGAACAAAAAATCAACTTTTTGTTTTGCTAACCAAGGGTCGACCTTTGGTTAAGAAATGCATTGAGTAGTTAGGCGACTTGTTAAGCAAAAAATGCACTAGTTAATCTTGCAACGCAATCGCCCGTTAGCACTGGTTAACAAGACTTGTCACAGTTATAGCGGACTTGTAACTTACTAGTAGTTACTCGTATTTTATGCAACGGAAAATTTCTGGTTACCAGTTACCAGTTACTAGTTAGGGCCGACTTGTTTTTTATGCAATGGCCCCCAGGGCACTATTGGAAGGGGACTCTATACCTTCAACATTGCCATACCTGGAGGCACTATTGAAGGGGGGCGGGGGTTCTATTGGAGGATTCATGGTAGCAACAGTTGTTCGAAAACGAAATGTGGTCAAATAAAAAAACACCTTTATAAGTCAGATTTGCAGTGGGTTTAGTAGTAATTAAACTTCCATAATTCGTCACATATTTTCCCTATGATTTTTGATTATAAATAAAAAAAAAACATTTTTTGTTTTATTTTAGATGCAAACAGTGGGTAATCTGATTTTTCTGCATCTCTGTGCATTGCTTTTTAGATGATGGTCCACTTATAGAAAGGGAAAGGGGGGGGGGGGGGTAATAAACAATGGGCATCTAGGTTAGGGGGGGGGGATATTTATAGGGTTTACCATAAGTTCTCACAATCATGACATGCTGTATTGAACAAGCTTATAACTGGCTTTTAATTTGAGGTGGATTGAGTGGAGGATGCTAACTGTACCTCTCATAAGCCTGCTGAGAAGAGTTCGGTAAACTAAAACTGCATTGTACAGGGTGGCCCATTTATCTATCCGGGGTTTTGATCACTGATAACTTTTCGTTTACTGAACAAAACGAAACAAAATTTGTACCAGATACAAGTACAGGTTCAAAGTTTTTGTGCGCCGATTTTCAAGAAAATCTGATTCGGTCTGCTAGAATGGCGCGATTTTATCGAATGTGCGCGCTTTCAGTTAAGATTTACTGCACAGTCCAGAAAATGATATTGCATCTGGCTCGTTGGCGTTGGCGCGTTCCAGAAACGTTCGTAAACATTGCGAGTCGAAGCAGCGCCATGTAGACGTATTTGACATGATCATTGCCAAATGCGCCACAAGACGCTGCACGAATATGCCAGTTACACCTGACCAACGTGAATGTCACGTGATCGAAAATGGAGGTCACGTTGAAGCGCATCACCAGCGATACCATCATTAGATCTTTTTGAAATTCGGCGCACAAAAACTTTGAACCTGTACCTGCATTGTGTTCAAATTTGGCTTAATTTTGCTCATCTATATTACTAAAGCACAATGTCTGTCTGTCTGTCTGTGTGTGTGTGTGTGTGTGTCTGCAACGCAGCACAGAGAGTTGTGCTGGATGGATTGAGCTGAAATTTTGTATGAAGCTTCCTTGGAAAACTTCACCGTCATTGAAGGGCTGGATTTGCGATAGTTACCGTAATCCGTGAGTCATGCAAATTTCGCATACGTGTTTGATCGAATTTGAAAATTCAGTGTCAATTCTGCTTGGGATACCGTAAACCCTATAATTAGCCCCCCGGGGGCTAATTTTTTCGTTCGAGCTCTAGGAGGGTGTATAATTATAGGGGGGGGGCTAATTATAGGGGGGGCTTATAAACTGGAAGTGCCGATGAGTGGGAAGATGTGTGGGCGAAAGGGCGCGTGGAGGCGATTTTTAAGGGAAAAGGCGCTGTGCACACACGTTGGGACCCTCTAACACACTCTCACACACTCTCTCATAACCATACGTGTACAGCCATACCCCTTCGCGACCATACATGCACCCAGTCATGGACCCAGGTGGCTTGTGGTCAAAGGGGTCTTGGGAGGGTGTATTATTATAAGGGGGGGGGGGGCTAAATATAGGGTTTACGGTATATGTAATTGACCGTGCTGATCACGAATATCACATCTGTTTTCCAATGCGATACCATAATCACAAGATACGGCACCATGAACATGCAAATTGTGGACAATTAATATTAAGGAAAAATTTGCAGGGGGCTGCAAAAAAAGGAGAATATGTGACACTGTATTGTTGAAGTCCAGTTTGAAAAGAAGTGGTATTAAGGCATATACCCCCGCTGATTTCTAGCCACTTCCGCATTGCAGTTGATCAACTCCACTTTGAACAAACCATATATAAAATCCGAACCAAGCACAGCAACAAGTCACATTAAGGAAAAATTTGCAGGGGGCTGCAAAAAAATGAGAATATGTGACACTCTATTGTTGAAGTCCAGTTTGAAAAGTAGTGGTATTAAGGGATAATACCCCCTCTGATTTCTAGCCACTTCCGCATTGCAGTTGATCAACTCCACTTTGAACAAACCATGTATAAAATCCGAACCAAGCACAGCAACAAGTCACATATTCGGCGATTTTTGTGTTCGCTTGCAATGGAAGGAAATGTGCAGCGGAAAATGCGGCAACTGGAACTGACTGACATTTACATAGATTGAGTGTGAGAAATTAGCACATGCCCCATGGAACCCCACGCACACGCACGTACGCATGCACGCACGCACTTGCGTATGCACGCACGCACGTACGCGTGCACGGACACACGCACGCACGCACGTATGCACGCACGCACGCACGCACGCAGCACTCATGCAAGCATTAGGGCACTACACAAATGTTATACAAACAGTTCATCATTTGGTGGAATGCCGGAAGGGAATGGAGCAGGATTGTAGTACGTATATATGTGCCTCTCGCCTACACATCGACATCACCAGCTGTACAGTATCAACAACTGACATTGCAAAAATTTTAGCAAGGGACCAATTGATTAGCACATGAACTGAACCAAGAACTACATACA